>CAVNYN010270314.1:0-64907 GCA_963692815.1 Nyctanthes arbor-tristis
TTTATTTATCTTCATAGGTTGTGCTGGACGAAGGAAAACCATTTGCAACAGTGGACCGAGAGGTTGATGGTGGTCTTGAGACTCTTCGTTTGGAGTTACCTGCAGTAATCACGTAAGCATATCTTCTTTCATGCTAATCTAAGAACATAACCATTGTTGAAAATCCAATCTTCAAAACTCTCTTCGGTGTCTGCACGTTGTTTCATCTATATTCCGTGATGCAGATGCCAATGATTTATACGGTACTAGTGAATTGCGTTTTGCGCAGGACTGACTTGAGACTGAACCAGCCGAGATATGCAACCCTTCCTAATATAATGAAAGCAAAATCGAAAGTCATAAAGAAAGTAACTCCACAGGAGTTGAACGTCGAGATCAGGTTTGACTTGGAGGTCGTTCAAGTGACGGAACCGCCCAAGAGAAAAGCAGGCGTTATTGTGAGATCGGAAGATGAACTAATCGACAAGTTGAAAAATGAAGCGCGCGTAATTTGATAACTTGAAAGATATTGCCTGCTAAATTCTCAGCAGATTTATGTACTGAAGAAAAGGCTTTGATTCTTGTAACAGTAATTCTCATCAATGAAGGTAGAGGACTAATGAGGGTTCCCCCATCAATCACCATCAAATAAAAGATTATAGATTTTGTTATTTTTACTTATCACTACTTTGACGTAAGTGGCCAACACCAAAGATCGACCGAGACTTGATCAAAATCCCTCCAACAAGTCAAGCCAATCAAAATTGACTCCTTATCCTTTTTAGTCTACATGTAACAATATCGAGGTTGGGATTGGAATGCGCTGATCAATATAGAATTGAGAAAGAAGTTTACAGCGAAGTATACGAAAGTTGTTGAAGCATTAGATATAATCGAAATTTAAAATTTGTCATTATAAATTAGTAGTGATCAAATTAGTGATGTTTGAAATTATATAACGTGGATTGAAAAAGAGAATTAAATATCCACGTAATTGTTACTAGTACTACAAATTATCCTAATTTTTCGACCAAAATCTTGAATTAGTGAACACCACCTTGGAAATCGAACCTAGACAATAGTAAAGAACATTTGTTTGAACCATAATTGGTGGAGTGGCCTATAAGTCAACCCAATTCTCTCAAAAGGAGATGGGATTAGACTATCTTCCTTAAGAGCCAATACAAAAAGTTTGATACGTGACACACAATATTTATGTTTGATGTGATCCTAGGTTCCCACGTTACTTTTTAATCACATGTACATGAAATATACGTTGATATAAAACTTTCATATCAAAGAAAGTTACTCTTTTCCCCTATTATACTAGAAATCTCACTCGAAACAAAGATGCCTTTGTCTACCAAAGTTTGACATTTCAATCCGTGACAATTTATTACTGACACAAAGAAATGTTTTCTCACACACAAATTAGAGCAAGATTAATGTTAGAGGAAAAAAACCAAAGGGAAATCATGAGGAAAAAACCTATTTTTAAATAATTTATAAGAGGAAAAGTGGGAGAGAAAATATGAATTGAACGCGTGGCGATTTTTTATTAGATTGAAAAGAGAGTGGGAGTGGGGGGAAGTATTTTATTGAATTGAAGAGGAGTGGGAGTGTTTGGGGGGGTGAGCTAAAAGAGGGGTCAAATTTGACCCCTCATTTAGCTTTTTCCCCCTAAATATAGGTTTTTTTCCCCTTCAATATGACACATTATTTGAGGTGTTGGGGGGAACTCAAAATTTAAATTTTTTCTCCAACATTAATTGTACTCTTAAAAAGGGGAACAAAGAAAGAAAGAAAAACACAAATATTACTACTGTTATTATGATCATCATCGCCGTCGTCGTCATCATCATATATTCTTTCCGTATTTTATTCCATCCTTCTCCAATGCATGTGATTTTCCAGGAGGTGTTTGATTCTCTTTATGAAAACACATTATAATCTCACTTACCACTAATTTGATAACTGATTTGATAACTCACTCATTTATAAATCTACACTACTCATTTTATATCATTATAATTTCTCATTATAATTCAATTTGAATAAATAAATTCAAACCGCCACTATGTTTCTTTTTCAATTCCTTTTGACATGAATATTTGCAAAAAGAAAGGAGAGAAAAAAAACTTGACATGAGTAGCAGCTTGTTTGATTCTATTTATTTAGGAAATTTATAATGGAGAGACAGATAGAATGTGTATTAAAAATGTAAAAAGGTGTAAAATATATAATTATATTTAAATAATTATCAAATTAAATGTCAAATCAGTTATACGTAAATTTATAAATTGAGAGAATAAAGATTATCAAACAAGCTCTAACATTTTTTATCTGACCCAAATTCACATGATGATTATTACATGGAACTATTCAACATCACTTGTTCAAAAGTGGTTTTAGATTAGACATTTTGGGGTCAAATTCCCCATCCAATCAATCAAGAGAAATCACAGAAATAATTGGCCCAATCTCTTACTGACTCTGTTCTCCGCCTCCAAATAATTATTATTGACCCGTCTTCCAATCGAATAATTCCCTTGTTGATCAAGATAAATTTCCCCTTTTCTGTAAATTTCCAATTCGAAATTTGGGAATGGATAATCAGCTGGGTTCGTTCGATGAGAATTGCTGGTCTGATCTGATTGATTACAGCGACCTGTTGAGCGACCTGGTGCCGACGGATCTTTCTTGGAACCCTCAATCCCAAAGCCAAAGGTATCAAATTTGCGTCTCAAGGTTTTAATTCGATAAATTTTGGATTCTTTATGTTTGGTTTTTGTAGCTTTGGCGTTACTGTAGAAATGAATTTATGTGGTCCTGCTCAAATTTTTGGATTGGATAGCAAATGTGTTTGTATAGGGGTGATTCAAGATTTTTCTGTCACCCACTTATTGAAAATTGTGAAATTTGATGGAAAAGTATGAATCTGGTTTGCTCATTTGATGGGGGCACGTTGAACACAAGATTTGAATAGGTGTAGTTTGAGTTCTTATATCAGATGGTTCTGGTATTTCAGATTGTACTTGTACCACCATTTTTTCAATTGTTTAACACAAGATCAAAATTGATTCTTTTGATATCCAAAGAGAGATTTTGACACCGTAGGTAATTTTATGCATTTCCTTTTGTTAATATATTTTTTTCCTATTTCTACAGAAGTTTGAAATTTGACTTATGTGCACTGTTTGCAATTGGAAAATATGAAGTAAAAGAGAGAGAAATTATTTTTTAAATCCTTTTTGGGTCATGTTAAACATCTGCAAACTGAAATTAGAGTTATCACTGGAACGCTGTCAAGGATTCAGGCTGTTCAGCTTGATGTTGAAGAAGATTGGATCTCTCCTAAATCATGATATCAGATGGAATAATTCATAACAAATCTTATTTTCTATATTTGTATCTATTCTAGATTAGTTGATAAAATATGTAAAAATTGTTTTGGTATGAGTGACCGTTTTCATTGCAGTATTCCAGCTGGAATAGATGGCTCCCTTAGTGGAACTGCATTGCAAGGACGTGAATGTGCAGAACGAGGATGCCCAAGAAAGAGGTAGCTATGAATAATTTTCCCTAATCTGTTTCTGGGGATGCTCATATTGCACATTTTGATTGTTGTAATTCATGAACACTCAGCTTAATTCTGAAGGCTTGGTGGTAAAATGAATGTGGGTGGATGTTGAAACTGTAGAACTTGGGACTTCTATTGGAAATGACAGAGTTGAATTGATTTGAAAGTTTGAACACGTTTTGACTAATATGTACTTTCTATTTAAATATAAGCATCTATGGCATTGGCATTAAAACATACTATATTTTCTTTGGTCTAGCATCTAATCTGAGAAAAGTAAAAGAGACAAGGATCCTAGATTTTCAAGCTTTTGAACATACAAATGGAACTAAGGTAACATTTTGTTGCTATGGAAGTCAAGTTTACTTGTAAGTAATAGTCATTTGGAATCAGTGAATTTGTCAATTGGAGTGGATAGAGTTAGGGAGTTGAGATAGGTTCCTTTATGATAATTTAGCAGTTACTTTATTGTTGCTGAATATATAAATTTTTGAACACAACTAGAGTTCCTTTGTTCCAACTCGAGACATTTTTGGATTACTTGGCACACTCATACAGATATTGTTAGGAAGATATTTTTTTTTAAGGGAAAATGCCTCTCTCTCTCTCTCTCTCTCTCTCTCTCTCAGGCACTTGAATCATCTATTGACATGCTGTACCGTTTGATCTCAACTGGCTTAACTAAAGTTTTTAAACATTGACTAGAATAATTTTGAATCACTGTTGATACCTGATAGTGTTCATAAAAAGTGTAAGAATGTTCTATACTTTGAGTCTAAAGCCACATTTTTTTAAGTTATAATATTGAACAATATCCAATAAATTAAACCTTGATCTGATGAAAGTATGATTATATAGCAGAGATGTCTGAAGAAATATCATGCTTTAATATTAGGACATTATGTAATAATTGCATTGATTAAATGTTTAGCATTTCATCCTACATATTGGTGCATATGAGAAGCTTAAGAAAATTCGAGAGTAGACTGCAGACTCGAGAACCAAATTTACATATATTATTCTAGTCCATATCATACTTAGATAATTCACTCAGGTCTTACTGGATTTGGAGACCTTGATTTTGTGGAAGGCAGATTGGATTGAAGGAGGATATATAATAATTCTTCTTCTTGCTTAAACCAAAGTTTGCTTACTCTTCTATACTTCTCTTGTCATGGCACTATATAGGGGACATGGAGAGCTGTGTAGAGGAGCAGAAACTAAAGCCTGTCGCGAGAGAATGAGAAGAGAAAAATTGAATGACAGGTAGCCTTACTGTTGAATTTTCATGAGATGTTTTTGTTTTTTCGCTAGTTTAACTATATTTTTTGCTCCAAAATGCCTGTGTTTTTGTTCTATATAGCCGAAAGATGTAGCGTATCTCCAGGAGCCTTTCTATTTTGTTCAATCCTCTTTATCTTAGAGGAGTTCTGCTACATGTACAAAAAGTCTTATAAACAATACACTTGAACAGGATCATGTTTTTCTACACACGACATCACTTTCAAATCAATAGCTACCACATGGACCACATATGTATTTGTAAAAAAGTTTGTACACTTTGTTTGTAAAAGTAGAATATTTCATCTTAGAGTGCCAATTCTCTGTATTGTTTATAAAGTAAAATATTGGTTTACTCTCCGAACAAAGAGAGCCAAACACTCTTTATGCTACGTCAAATGCATTTACTTGTGATTTCACTACTTGTGGACTTCTTCAAAGCTGATCAAGTGAACAAAATGAAAAAAATGAAAATAATTGCATTTATTTATGGTGAATATGCAAAATAAAGCAAGGTATAGTGTTGGTATTCCCATCCTATTTTTCAAGCCAAAAAAAAGGGAAAAGGAAAAAATAGAAAAAGTTCTTTACATTTAAAAATATATTCTTTAAGATTCATTATTGGAGACGCACTTATGTCTCCCGTTTGAATCTCTATGAATATAAATATATAAATACTGATGAACGGAGTCCATCTTTAACCAGAAGAAACTCTTTCTTTTTTCTTTTTTCTTTTTCCTTTTTTCCCCCTTTTTTTTGGGGGTTGGGGGGGACTGTTGTGAAAAATTACGGTGCTTCGGACACCCATAAGTCTCTAGAGTTTTATATAAATCAAAATTTTGGTCAAAAATTCAAATTTCAATACCAACCACATATTCTCCACAAAAAACAAATTTACTCGGTTCCCAACAATCTTTCCTTATATTTCTACCATGGATTCTCCCAAAATTTCAACTTTCATACATCAATTCTTTGATAAAGCTCCCAAGAACAAGATCTTAGGATACTTAAATGGGTATCAATTTAATGGTGATTCTGTGTAACAATCATTTTTATCCTCCGTGCAGGTTCTCAGAATTGTGTGAGGTTTTGGAACCTGACAGACCTGTCAAAACCGACAAATTGGCTATACTTGGTGATGCAATCAGAGTTCTGAATCAGCTAAAAGCTGAATCGGAACAGTATAAAGAACTAAATCAAAAGCTTCTAGAAGAGATAAAAACATTGAAGGTTAGACTTAGATATGATTTGTTTACATGAAATGATATAGCCTTTTTATTTGTGTTACCTGGTTATGCTGGGAGTCTAGTGAATATGATGCCAAACATTTGGTTCACAGTCTTGTCTATGTTGGTTTATCATGTGTATTCTGTTAATGATTTAAAATTCTTAAATTCTATAAGAGGTAGCTACCCAGAGCCGTGCTTTTTCAAGCCAGGTAACTAGAAATTTAATATTCCGTGTATGCCTGGATGGAGTTATCTTCTAGTTAGGCTGGTTCAGTTCCAAGTTCCAACATCCCATCCCCCCCCCCCCGGTCTCTCTCTCTCTCTCTCTCTCTCTCTCTCTGTGTTTGTTGGGTTGGGGGGGGAACTCTTTTGTTTTGTTCAAGTAGTGCTTTTACTGCCAGGACAATAACACAGATAAACCTCCCTTCACAACATGATTTCTTTTATCAGATACTCAAAAAGAAACTTCCCTTTATAACCATGGGAGTTTGAATAAGGGTTTTTTTTACCCCTTCCATTTTCTCTTCTTCCTTCAATTTTTTTTCCCTCAATCGTGACAATGTGCATATGACAAATACTCAACTTAGTCCCGTTGCAGTTATTCTGGACTAATGTTTCATGTCTGAAAGTAATGGGATAACATAACAGCTGCCCTCGGGTTTTGGAACAATCCATCAAACACCTCTCCCAACCTTTTCTCCTCACTGGAATCAGTAAAAGAAAAGAAGAGGAAAAACGAAGTGATACTATGAAGTCAGTCAATACTTGTGCAAAGGTGTCTTCCATACTTGATGTCACCCTTTTTTCTGAAACAGGCAGAGAAGAATGAGCTTCGTGAAGAGAAACTTGTACTCAGGGCAGACAAGGAAAGGATGGAGCAGCAACTGAAAGCCATGCCTCTTCCACCTGCTGGATTCATTCCACCACATCCACCAGTATATCAAGCAGGGACAAAGCAGATGCCGATGTTTCCTGGCTACAGCCTTGTTCCAATGTGGCAGTATCTTCCGCCATCTAACTGTGATACTTCTCAAGATCATAAACTCAGGCCTCCTGCTGCTTGATGCTTTATTAAGTTACAGGCTGCAGGCTCGTAAAGAAATCTTTATCGTGCAATGCTGCCTGCGATGTTTGAATATATGATTTAGTAGCCAATTGCTTTGAAATTGTCCAAATTTCAGGAGTTTGAAGTACTGGATGGATGACAAGCAATTAATTAGGAAGGAATTGGATTACATTTATCCAAATATTCAGTTCAATAATGTTTTCATTATCCTCCCATTTCTCAGGTTAGATGCTAGGACAATTAACTATTCTTTGATGTTGAAATGATATTTTCTATTATTGTTCTAAAAGTTCTTTGAAGAGATAATATGCGGTAGTAACAAGGAATGTTCTGGCATGATCACTATTTTTTATGTCGTCTTGTTGATCCATTGAGTAACAACATTTGCACTGGTTACCTGTTGACTGTTTCCCTAATTAGATTAGATTTGTAGATTTGTAGAATTGCGTTTACAAGCAGAATAGGAGACAACCGTATATGTATGCTAGTAGACGCGTTTTCACAAATTTGAAGAGTCTGGGACCAGGGTGCTGATCAAATTTGTGTACAAATACAATTGAATCTAAACAGAGCAACCTTAAAGCGACGGTTAACCAAAATCCATATAGATACACACAGAGACCACAGACTGTTTGACAGAATCTCTGAATCAATTCAAATCACAGAAGTCCGTTGAGCAATATTTTTTTGATTGCTATTTACAGACTAAAAATCTTGTTTTAGCATGGGAAAATTGTGTTGAAAAACCAAATCTTTATCCGGTTACAGTAACAAAAATTCTCAAGTGTCACCTATATCTGTCGTTCTCTTTTCTCTTCCTGTTTTCCTTCGAAGCCGAGTGGGAAAAAGAAGAAGAAGAAGAAGTTGTTGTAAACAATACAGCACATTTATATGCACAGGAACCTAACCTGCAGCAACAAGCCAAATCATGATGAGTGAAGAAATTGCTATGGTTATCCAACTCAGAAATGCCAATGCAACTGCCATTTGGTACTTTGTGCATTCATCTCCGTAGTTGCAACCTCCCAAGTCTTTAAAGTACAGGACGGTTATGCCGGCTGAGGAAGCCGCTGCTGCAAGGGATAATGTTGCAGTAACCTGCAAAGTAGCAAGTTCAGGAAAAACGTAAATAAATTATATTTTCAGATGATGATGATCTATTAGATAAATAAATTTATCCACTTTGTAAAGCTTAGGCTTTAAGATGAGATGATTCAATATGGTATAAGAGGGCGGGAGTTAGTCACCAAAACTTCTCCTGTCCTACTGGAAAACTGAAAACTCTGAAGTTTTCTAATGCTAAGGATAAAACCAAAAACGAAGTTAGATACTAACCCAGTCTCCAACTGCAAAGAGGCCAAGTAGAATAGAATTGTGAACAACCTTCTTCTTTGCCAAAGCATAGGCATCCATCACGGCAAGCCCCAAGCTCCATATTGCTTGCAATCCCATTGAAGCTATTAAGTAGCTGGAACGATGATATGATCAATTGAGCTTAATTATGACTTTTTATCGTAATCCAACAGAAACAGCTGGTACGATTAGCATCAATGGTAAGGACAAACCGCAATGAGTTTCCAATAGAAGAAAACTATTACAAGACACAAAATGTCATCAGTTCCTTCCAGGAACATTTTTCATCTTAAAAAGCTAAGCAAGGATGAAAAACTAGGCATTGTTCCTGATCAATTTGGGGTCAGCTAGATATCTTGGAAGATCAAAGTCGAAAAGCTTAAGAGTAAATGAAGTTATTCCAGGATACAAAGCTGATAATAGAATCTTCGTTATGATCACTCGTAGTAATTAAGCATTCATTCATAGATTTAAAGCCGTGTAGCAGTTGAACAGAGAAATTGCCCTGTGTAAAAATCCGTTCTTTTGACATATTAATTCTGTTAATTTCTTAAAAAACCAATTCTATAAGTCATCTCTACCAAATGAATCGCACAGTTTTACAGTATTTTACCAATGATTCTGTACAATACTTAGGATAATGTAGATGATAACATTTAGGGTTCATACAAAGATGTAGATCCATAAGAACTAATTAGGTTAAGCTCAGTTAAACGTGAAAAGAAGAAATGAATACCAGAAAGCAGTGAAATTGAAGAATGATTTGGTAGAAGCCATTGAACCAATTGATCCAACAGAAAATAAGCACTGTGCAACCCTCAAAACAAGCCCAGTCCAAGTACCAGGAGCCCCAGCAAAATTCTTCATTCTATATTCTCAGTAAAAATTTCACCAAGAACTCAGAATTTTGATGGAGCTTTCAGAGAATCCATCTTCTATTATCTCCCAAGAATATTCGTATATTATTTCATTCCAGTTTATCCTACCCAGAAAAAGAAGTCAACAGAAGAAAAGGAACATCTCTTGGAATTTTCTCCTCACAGGCAACCAAAAGGCAGATTATGGGAGATTTTCAAGAAAAACCAGAACCTCTATAAGCAAAACCCACCGTTTTTTATTTAAATCCAAAACGATAAATCAAGCCCCAACAGTGAAAATTACAAGAAATGATGAGAAATTGCTTCCAAATGTCAAGAAAATGATGGGACAGCGGGACAGGGCAACAAAGAAACAAGAATGATGATACTATTCTGGGTGTGTAATTCAGTGATCGACAAGACACCAAAATCCAACGCACTTTCTACTTTCGTTGGTACTCAACTGGCGTGACCGGATCTCACAATTGAACAAATGGGCATATGTGTTTCCAGTAACTCTTTTCTGGCAGTGGTGGGTGGGGTCCGTCCATGGAAAACTGCACAGGGGAGTAGGTATGGCTAACTTTGGCCTCACTTTTCCACAAATGAAGCCCACTTTTTTTTTTTCAATATTTATTAATGCTGATATGGAAAAAACGCAGTACGGGGACCGTAATTGTAAAACGCACTTTTCCATAGACAATTCATTCATATCCAAAACAATGAAGCATTATATTTTTCTACTTCATCTTCTATTCAATCAAGACACTAGATTGGTGAAAGATTACATTAACTCATCGACAAAGATAAAGATGCTTGTCAAAGTTTGAAGCTTTCTCCAGATTATCAATCATGGGATTCAGGCAAGCTTCAGACAGAATTTCAAGAGCTTGAAACTCGGGTGAAGAAACCATTTAACAGAAATTTTGATTTGATCCCGGCACCTACTGCTAGTTGGAGGGTCTCCATTTTTACTTGTTAAGGTTTCAAATCCTCCTGATGATATGTTGATAGAACAGCATATCCCTAGATCTTTTATACTTGGATTGTACATTCACTTGCTATGTACCAATATTTAGTGAAGACCATTTTCTAGCTAGAATGGTGCGAACCGGAATTTCGAGAACATTTCCATATATGTAGCTTATCCTTATATCTGCACAAGATACCTTCTCTTAGTCAAATATAATCCAAGTAACTTCTTTGAAAATTCCATCTCTCTTCTTTCCTCAAACAAAATGATATCCGTATATATAATTAACATTAAACTGTGCATTACATGTTAAACAAGAGATCCAATGATGTGGCTTCACGGCAGAAGGGCAATTTTTTTCTATTATAAAACTTGCGATTTCATAAATTACTGGATAAAAATGATAAATGTCTTAACCAGTTCCTCTTTGAATGTGTCCTTTCAACATATTCTTTCATAAAATATGACTTCCTTGCACATGTACTACAAAAAGTCAACTGTTATCATCAGCTGAAAGCTATTAAATTGATAGAAAACTTTTAATTAACCACGTTTTAATTATATGATCAAGAAGTATTAATTTTTATAAGGATTATATAATCTGAAAAGTCTTTAGCTTCTGGATATATAGAGCACAAGAGCCTAAGTGGCCACCCACAAAGAAATTTACGTCTAATGGCAGCAATAATGGATGCCTCTGCTGGTGCCTATGACAGAATGACAGAACTCAAGGCTTTCGATGAAACAAAAACCGGGGTAAAGGGACTAGTCGATGCTGGACTGCGAAAGATTCCCAAGATTTTTGTGAGACCAGCTGAAGAGCTGGCAGAAGAGTTGAATTTCAAGTGGGCTAGCATGGAAGTTCCAGTGATCGATTTGGGTGGCCTGGAGAGTGCCGACCAGCGAAAACAGATTGTAAAAGAAGTAAGAATTGCATCAGAAACTTGGGGATTTTTCCAGGTTGTGAATCATGGAATACCCCAACATGTGCTGGATGAAATGCTTGTTGGTGTCAAGATGTTCAATGAGCACGATCTTGAAGAGAAAAGGAAATACTACACTCGGGATCCAACGAAAAGGGTTAAATTTACGAGCAACTACGATTTGTACATGTCGAAGACTGCTAACTGGAGGGATACCTTAAGTATTTCATTTTCAGGTGATGATCAAGCTGATTCCATGGATTTACCCAACACATGCAGGTAATATGTACTTTCTATAATAATTCAATAATACTGTCAAGCACTGTCTAATCCTCTGTACCAGATCTAAGTTGACTTGGGTGTTTATACCTCTTAACCACAGGGAGTCAACTATAGAGTACTCAACACATACCGAAAAATTAGGAAATATTCTTTTTGAAATATTTTCTGAGGCTCTTGGGCTCGACTCCGAGCACCTAAGAAACATGGAATGCTCTAACACACACCGGATTCACTCTCACTATTATCCGGCATGTCCTGAGCCAGAACTGACTCTTGGAACAACAAAGCATACAGATGCTGGATTCCTCACCATTCTTCTTCAAAATCAAAGTGGCCTCCAGGTTTTCTTTGAAGATCAATGGATCGACGTTCCACCAATTCCAGGAGGCCTAGTAATTAACATCGGGGATCTCTTCCAGGTATGTATCTAGGACTTCAAAGTCCATCTTAAAAGGTCAAACTTATTAAGAGTAGTAGACAAAGTCATTATACGTTTATTCCTTAAACATGTTTTGTCCAGACCAGTCTTGAAATCCGTATGCTTATTTTTGCTGGCCTGAACAAACCAAATATTTTGCCTCTTGTTTATATCCGTCACATGGTTGTTGGCTTAGTATTATTCACTAAAGATTTTTGCCTTTTTTGGTTAACTTTTTATATATAGTTGATATCAAATGGAAAATTCAGAAGCAGCCACCACAGAGTCCTTGCAGGTCGTCATGGGCCAAGAATTTCCGTCGGGTGTTTTTTCTCTGGACCTATAGGCAACGAAAAGATTACTTATGGACCTATTAAAGAGTTGATATCAGAAGAAAATCCTCCTATATACAAAGAGGTGCTGTTAAATGAATATTTAAAGAAGTTTCTCACTAGCGGTCTGCGCGAAAATTATCTTCTCAATTATTTCGAAGCATAAAGATGGAATTATTGGAAGATCGCTATATATTGTTCCTTAGCTGCATGCACTTTGTTTATACATGCTTGAAGTTTGTATTGAATAAATGTATGATTGTTAATTTGTGTCCTTATATGTATATATGAAATTTCAAAAATATGTGTAATGGAATTTTTTGTTGGTTTGTCTTATAGAACATATGTCAGTCAAAATTAACGATGTGCTAGCATATCAATTCATATTTCATATCAATTTATCTGAAATTACAATAGCTGTCACTAAACTCGAGTAAGCCACATGTACAAAGCTTAACACACAACATTTGGCAGCATCTAAATATTTTTCTACAAATCACATTACTTTTAAATCAAATAGTATCAGACGTGTTTACACTTAATTTTTGTGTAAATGTAGAATTATTCAAGAAACATATCCTTCCGATCTGTGAAGAAATCAGGGAGATTACATTTATAGGGTTTCTTCCACATTAAATTGGGATGATGCAAATTGAAAATGGATTTTTTATCAATCATAACACCAATACACACCATTGTAAACAAACGTCTACTCTTAAGGCTTCACTCTTCAGAGACAGACAATAACTTATAATCCAAATAAAAGTTTCTTAGGATGCGAAAATTCGAGCTATGATGTGTTCTTTGTTTTTTTTCATTGTGTTATCCACTGATAGTTCATGTGGATTTTTCTTGTGGTACATATTAGCTGCATTTATTATGGTGAGGTTAAATTCACTGAATTAAAGCATTACTACATTTTCATTCACGCGTTGCACAGGCAATACCAAAATAAATTATATATAACGGCTAATACATAAAATTGAATAATGTATCGTCAAATACAATAAAATTGAACAATGTATCGTCAACTACAATATTTTATTATCTTGTCATAGACTAACACTTGTTATATTAAATTGGATATAAAGTGTAATTCCATGACATTAGGAAATAGAGTAATTAATTTTGCTATATAGACATTTTGTAAACTTTAAAATGTTAATTATAAATTATTTATCAGAAACAATTTTTTGTATTTATGGAGTGAATATATTAGAACATTCCGAAATGATTACAAAATAAAGTCTACATTTTGAGTGAATATCATGTAAATAAAGTCTACATAATGACAATAAAAAATTATTAAATGATTACAAAATAAGAAACCTAATAAGCACTTGATATAAATCAGTCTAATTTTTTAAGGAATGTTTTTAAAATAAGTGGTTTAATTAGATGATGAATGCACTTATTTAAAATAAATTATTTATATTTGACAAATGATAAGATTATTGATAATTTGCAAGAATTGTCTAAATTATCTACAACATTTATCTGATAAAAATCTATTTAATAAAATGTAACTCAAATGGACCGCAAAAGAAATTAAAAATGATTAAAAAAAGAAAGTTATTATATAAATAACACCCACATTTATTTGACATCGTTTCAGAATCCAAATAGTTTTTAGATATAATCAAGCATATATATATATATATGTATGAAGTTACCCATTAAATATAAATATACAAAAATTAATCTATATTTAGGGTAATCAATTTTATTTCATATATGTAACGTGATCCATATTTTTTAAAGATTTCTTTTTAAATATTGAATTTGAGCTACTTAAACTATAATTTTATATTTTGATGAATTAAAATATTTAGTAAAATAACTAAAAGGAAAGCAAAAGAATTATAAAAGACGCATAAGATATTATATTCTAATCGTTATAAGATAAACCTTAATTATAAGATAATATATATTATTCCACATAATAAACCATTGAAGAGGTCAAATAATAAACATCATCAATTGAAGAATATTGTTAATTCTAAGGAGATCATGAGCAACATTTAGTACCTTTGAACATTTTTAATCCACGTTTCATAAACATAGGTAAATGTTGAAATTAAAGACCTTGCGTCCTTCAATATCAGGACAAATTACCCACTGAGAAAGTCAATAGCTATAGTCAAATCAAGAAATATTAATTCTAATTTTACGATGAAGTAAGCTATTTTTTGGAACGTTTAATACATGTGTTTAGATATCCAGAATTATATATAAATCGGGCAGCTGCTTACCAATAAATTTGACAAAGAATTGTATTCGTTAGATTAAATGAACCTGACGATCTTTATCTATCTTTTTAAAATCAATAAATTCCTTTGCACATTCCATGCAAACACACCGATTTTCCTTTTTAGTTATTCATTCATTATATTCGGGGCCTTAATATAATAATGCAATTATTATATTCAACAATCCCATGGCCTCCCATAAAAAACAATTTCTTAATCTATTAATATATAAATGCACTTAAGTGTCTTTATTTTTTTCCCTCCCATTTGCTCTACGATCACTCTCGCGGTGAATCTTTTCTGAGGTAAAGGTTTGATCTAAGGCAAGTTTTTTTTATTAGCTTTTTAATTTTATTCCATATTCGTCTACAACTTTCCCTTCTCAGACTTCCATGTTTTTCTCTTTTGAATCCATAATTCTTCTATCCACTATCCTAAATCTCAATTAATTGAATATATGATTGATTCGATTACTTCAATCCCTAATGCTTCAATTTATTTTTTTCCCGTTCAAATTATCTTCATTTATCAGTAGAGTAGAACTATCATTGTTTTAGTCGATAATCTTGGTTGTCGTTCTTCACATGTAACTTTTCTTTTTTCTTCAATCATTCAACGATTTTCTCCTCAAATTTCACACATGTACTCTTTATTATTTTATGGATTTTTCTGGTTTTTGCAAATTTCACGATGATTCAAAGGTGTTTGAACCATAATTTCCTTGATGTATGGAGTAGCCAAAGTTGAAGGCACTCGAAAAAGGCTCGACAAAGGAAAAAGAAAAGACTTCAAAATCATTATTGAAGAGCCTATAAGCTCTAAAGATTGGGTACTCTTTCAATTTCTTTTCATTTACATAATATATGTCAAATGGCTAGACTCATACAAGCTCCAATAATTATTTTTTTACTGGATAATGCATTTAATAATTTATTGTGAAAATTTAATCTAGAGCTTTATATTGATATCGTATGAATGTTAGATCTTCTTCCCCTTTTCATTTGATTATTCAAATGTATAAATGTGAACGAGGGACCATTGAGATTTAATTGATAATATCAATTGCCCAAAATATCATATTATGATAAAAAGAATATTATTTTTCGTAATAATAAAATAAGAAGGAAAAGAAAACTTGATATAAAGTATTATTTCAAGCCTAACCGGTTTGTGCAAGATAACTTTTGTAAACAAGTTGATATATGATATTATTTCAAGTTGAAATAAGTTGAAAATTTGATGCAGAATAATACTATCTCATTTTTATGTTTTTATTTTTTAATTTCTTTTATTTTGATATGTAAAAGCCTCTGTGGGTGTTTGTTTTAATAGTATAATAATAATTCGTCTGTAGATTCTGATTCAAATTATGTTTGTTTGTAGTTAATAGGTTTCTGTACTGATTACTTGATTCTACCAATCATTCTTTTCCTGTGTCACCGTGACCTTCCTTTTTCCCCTTTTTATATTTTTAATCTGAGAATATTTATGTTGTTGCTAACATTGCAGAAAAGGATGAAGAATCAAGAAAGTGAAAATCCAAAGATGAATTCTCAAAGTAGGAGCTTCGTGGTTGAGTAAACCAATGGTGACATTGATAGATATAGAGATTTGTTTTTAATATAAATTAGTATTCTTCCAATTTTTCAATAATTTACAAAATTATTATTGATTAAGATAAATGTGCTTTACTTTTATTTTCCCTTTATCAACTTATCGTGTTTTGATGCGATCGCGTTGACTATAAAATTTTCTATGTGAGTTTTGATTAAGATGTCCACCATAATTTAGGTGGCATACTTATTTGATCTACCTATTAATAGGTGTTCATAATTTAGGTGTCAAATAGATATATTTTTACCATTTTTGTCTACCGTGCAATGCATGGGTGGATTAACTAGTAATTATGTATTGCCTTCACACCGAAGCCCCCATCTAATTAAATTTCTGGGCATTTATCAGTTGTTGACAACATAAATTTTTGGTGATGAAAAACATTAAGCTAACGAAAAATTTTCAGATGACATAATACATAAACTCCATCATAAAGTCCCTGAGAAATATGAATTTAAAATATATGTTTGCTAAATTGTATATAGAGAAATTCTAGGGGAACATAAAAATATGACATTCTTAGGTGACATTCTTATGTGGTACACTTGTATTGGATGATGAAAAAGTAGTCATGTAATCATCATCCAATGAATGTGTGTCACATGAGAATGCCACCTAATAATGTCTCATTTTCGTGTCCCCTAGAATTGCTCATTTTTATAAGGGATGAAAAAGTAATTCAACAATTACGTAATTCGCTAACTTTTTTTGCGTTATTTTCTGATACTTTACAAATGATAATACGGTCATTTTATGCTAAGAATACAAATTAAGTAGAAGTATACAATTGTTGTTTGATTTACAATTTCTGCATGAATGCTAATAAAGATTATTATCAATGTCATCATTTCCGAAAAAAGATTATCATAATATCCATCAAAAAGTTCTTTTAGCCGCATTTTTTTTCTACGAGAAAATAGAAATTGAATAAATCAGCTGCCAAGTTCGTCTCTGCGGCAGACAAAATACAAGAATTGGCTGAAAGTAGATAAATTAAGAAAATTGATCTTTAATGGAAATAGGTAGCCAACGATTGCACAGATCAACCTTTAGGGTATTGGAATATCAAAAGGGAAATTGCAATATTTTTATGGAGGGGAAAAATGAAATTAAGTGGTTTACGAACTTGAGTATAGACGGTTGGATTCTTTAATCTAAGAAACATGATTATTTGTCAAATCAATTGGTAAGCGGAACTGCTGCGTAAATCAATTCCAAATTGTTTAATTATGCCATCTTATTTCCATTAAGAAATTTCAATTATTTAAGCTAATGGCATTGTATAATGAAATATATATTAGATATTAGATTTCAAACTCATCAATATATAGAATTAAGAACATGCACTTAGAAGTGGCTCGAGTTGTAGTATAGTAAATAGATGCTCCTCCCCTTATTTTCCTCCCCTCTCCTATGCCCCTTTTGTCTTAGGGGAAATAAAAAACTGAGAGAGAGAGAGAGAGAACCACTTAGAAATAAATGAAAAAAGGCATATGAAGTCACTAATCAAGTATGTGACTTATGTAAGATAGGAAGTCCTATACATGAATGATAATGAAAAAGTCATATTTGCATAGATATCCTTAATAAGGATACAACCATTGGAATGATATCTACCTAAAGAGACAACCCTCTTAGGAAATCTATATCTATATTTACATATTAATTAAATGAAAGGTGCTGCGGTATAATTTTACTGCAGTTTTCCAACCCAAATTGCTTCAAGTGTGGATATTCCGGTAATTTTGCCTTATTCCTTTTTTAACTCGTGCGGTTAACAATATTTTTCCCATTATTTTATTTATTTATTGTATTAGTTCTTATCCGGTTCTTCTCTATGTTTCTTTCCAGACTCCTCTTTCTATCTCATCGAAGCATATCGCTATCTCATGGCTAATCGTTATCGGATATACTTCCCATTCAAAATTTTTCGTTGATTATCTTATCTTCTGGTTTCTATCACTTATTAAATGATTTTCTATATTTTGGTTCATTGGTTTAACGATTTATTCGATATTCTGATTTGATAAATTCTAATCTGCTTCTATTGAGGCTCAATTGAATTGGCTAATAATTGGTTTGATATATTAATTCTTTCTTTTATGTGTGTAATTTTAGGAACATCCATGGCGGGCGGCTATGAAGAATTGGAACCAAGTATTGAAGAATTTGGGCACAATCAGTTGGGTTCTTTTACTGCGGGTTTTGCTATTTTAAATTAGCTTATGGTACTCACTTCTGCTTTTCGCGTGTTTATTCTAATTTCATTTTGGATAACTTTAGTTCTTTTATGTGTGTACTTTTCTCAAGAGTCTTTTCCAAACATAAGTTCCTTTTTGCTTCAGCAGTTCACAGCATTTTAAACGGTTACGTTGCTGAGAAAAATCGCCACTATTACGATATGTTTTCAAATTCATTGTTTTTAAGCATAATTATTCCTTTTGCTTCAACAGTTCATAACATTTTACATGGTTTGATCAGCCGCAAGTAGCAAGCTGTGAAATCGACAATTTGAAAAGTTGTAAAGGTTATTTTTCTTTTTTGTTTTTTTTTTTTCCTCTTGGTTCTTGAATGGTTTTGTGGCTTTGTTAAATATTTTTATTCAAGGAAAACTTATGGGGTGAAATTGAAAAAGAATTCATGTTACAATTTGTTGGAAATATGGGGAACTGCTGATGTCATTCCTAGGTTGATGTTGTGGCCATTGATTTTCCTGATTTCATGATTCAATCAGTTTCTTTACAACTTAAGCCTTCACTTGCATAAATGTGGGGTGCTAGGCAAAGAGTTGAAGTTTTTGCATAAATATGGGTTGCAATGTGGTGAATTAATGATAAAGAATAGGCGAGACATAGCCTATGATAACAAAATTGAGTATTCAGCTAATTGGGGTTTTGGGTGGGGGTGGCGGGGGGAGTGGATTTGTTTTAGTTAATGTATTTTATTTATACTTTCTTGAGGCAATGTTTATTCTCCATTATATGTATATGTACAAAAACCAAAAGACTTTTCTACCCAAGAAAAGTGCTCCATCTGGGGTTAAGGTTGATTATTGTCACTGATTTTTGTTTAGAATCAATTAATGTGCATATTTAATTGAAATAGAATTGATAGGCCATTGAGTTGTGCAGGGTTTGCAACTTCAAAAGCACATACTGATGCTACCATGGGTAGCAGCAATTTAAGGCTCGACTATCCCTGAGGAATATTTTAAAGAATGACTAGCAATTAAATAGTGATTCTTTTGCTCTGTTCCTATTTTTTCCTTTTTCTTTTATTTTTTATTTTTTCCTTTTTTGGCCACCAGATTAGTACATAGTTTTTAATTTTTCATTACTTATTATCGTCCCAAATTACATACCATATTTCAACATGTAGACATTCCATTGGGGTTTTTTAACTACCATTTGAAATTGTTATGCATTAGGCTTACTCGACTAAGTATTACTGAATATTATGCATATTCCATTGATTAGATAACCATCCAAACTCCTCTGAAGATTGAAGAGTGATAAATCATCTTTACTTGCATGGGTTGGAGAGTGAGTATAATTGTATTGGAATATAATTAGATATAAATGAGTAGTTGATAATTGTATTCCTGAATTGCCCAATATGTTGGGATAAATAAGCATCTTTTTTTGCTGTATAAAAGAAGATCAAATTTAAAGAGTTCAATTGTGGATTGGATTGGTAGAATATTTTAAATTATCTTTTTATCGAGTTTCAATTATTTTGAAATTGCTCCTCTTTGCAGACCCCGTGCTTGATTCGAGTTCCTTTATCTTCGCTTGGTTGGATATGTTTTACGGTTTCATATTAATTACCCTATTAAGAATAACTTTGTATTGTTCTTGAGGTATATGGTATTTAACGAAATATACCAATCAATAGATTAATACTTTCCAGTTCAAAAAAAAAAAAAAAGAAGGATTGGTGCTTTTTTGGATGTTATGGAATTCAATATATATCAATACAACTATACCTTTTTTAACTTATTTTTATACTTTTTGGGATTTACTGGTGCTGATTGTTTCACAACTCTGATATTTAATAGAACGAGCATGCTTAAACGGTATCAAAACGAGCATACTTATGAGATTCTACACGTGTAATGCACTGGTGAGAATTTAGTAATAATTATTTCAAAATCAATTCAGCCACAATATATTCTATATTCAATTTTGAACTAAGTTCTCATCTATCTAGAAGTGATAGGGAAACTAATATATATATATATATACACACACACACAAACACGATAAACTTTCAAATCCAATAACCAACTAAAAATGTCCGTTTAAGTAATCAACCAAAACTATCACTACCAACTATTACTCGCAGACCTTCTAGGATAATCCTCAATAAGATATTATTGAATCCTTTCACATTGAGATTAATAGATGAAAAGTCAAATGTTATTGTTAAGAGTAATGTCATTTAGCATCACTTCACTTTATATATATAATGATGATTAGTGATTAAAAAAAGAACATCATTTTATCATCAATCACAGAGCATTTTGGGATTGAATTTTGTTAAGGATCAGGAACTTATTGTGGATCTTGTTGAATCATTTGATTGTCTCTGCCTGGTTCAAAGTCTTGTTGGAAATGATGATTTCCTCCCTAACGCGGCTCTCGTAGGCGAAATCAAGTCACTTTTAAATGCGTTAGGTTGAAGACCATGCACTTATGTTTCTCATTTAGGAAACATAGTTGCCTATTCTATTGCTCAAAATTCTCTAGCCCGGTCTGTTAGTGGTTTTTGGACTCTTTGTATTTTTTGGTTCATTGGTTCGGCAATTTATCGAGAGATGCTTGATTTAATGATTATTTCTTTTCTCCAAAAAAAGAAAAAAATTTAATCCACATTTCATAATCAAAGATATTTCCATTAGATATTGGCCTTTTCCTACATTAGAAACAAACCAACCAAAATAAGAGATCGGAATTAATATAATCAATTGAGAAATAGTAACCCTGTATCGATCAAGCAAACTATTATTTTTGTTCATACATTTAGACTAGTGGCATTGTGTGATGAAACATGTGTCAGATTTCAAAGACAATAGTATTATTTAATATGAAAGGTTGTTATTTTTCCTGATGGTGCTCATTAGTCAATAAAGATTAAAGAATCCTGTAGTTGACAAGACTATGAGGAAGAAAATTGATATTGAAACGGACAGCGAGTTGGGCAGATTTGGATCAACTCTGTTCAATCCAAAATTTATAAAATCAAGAATTGCTAATTCCAACTTGTAGACCCATCCAGTTTCAGTGTCAAGAATACTGGAAGCCATTTATCTTCTTGAATTCTACAGTAGCCGACCACCCATTATTTTGCATTCAATGGCAGAAACAATGGATGCCCAAGATTATGACAGGATGCAAGAACTGATGGCTTTTGATGAAACAAAAGCTGGTGTAAAGGGATTAGTAAATGCTGGATTACAAAAAATTCCCAAGATTTTTGTGAGGCCAGCTGAAGAACAGCACGAAGAGTTGAATTACAAGAGGGCTCAAATTGAAGTTCCTGTGATTGATTTGGGTGGTCTGGAGAAAGCTGATGCTCGTAAACAGATTGTAGAAGAAGTAAGGATTGCATCAGAAACATGGGGATTTTTCAAGGTGGTGAATCATGGGATACCATTAAATGTGCTTGATGAAATGCTTGATGGAGTACAGAAATTTAATGAGCAGGATACTGAGGAGAAAAAGAAATACTACTCACGGGATTCTGCGAGAAGGGTAAAATTTATCAGCAATTATGAATTATTCTCAACAAAGACAAAGACAAAGACTGCTACCTGGAAGGACTCATTTTTTTTTCGTTTTCGGATTCTGATCAAAATGATACCTAGGAATTTCCAGCTTTATGTAGGTAAGAACTCAATTTTTATGGAAGCCGTGTCCCTGCGTCAAACGTAGACCTTTCATATATATGCAACACTAAATGGAAAAAATAAGTAAATAAAATAAAACTGGTTCTTTTTACACTTGAGAAAACTGGTTCTTTTTACACTTGAGAATAGGTTATTTTCTTACCTGTTTGATTAGAATGACCATGCTGTTTCTTATACATGAGCATTTAGTTGTATATCGAAATATTTGTTTAAATGAAGTAAGAAAATGAGTGCCTCAACTTGCTATATGCATGAAGTTGATTTGCCACTAAAATACCCTGAGAACATATCTGGTTAGTAGAGTGAATAAGATGCTACATTCTTTTTCCTTAGAACACAGTTTAGCAGTTTATAATAATACATTAATCCACAGGGAGTCTGTAACCGCGTTCTCGAAACACATTGAAGAACTGGGAGATATTCTCTTTGGAATTTATCTGAGGCTCTTGGACTCGAACTTGAGCACCTAAAAAACATGGGCTGCTCTAAAGGGCATCACATTATCTGCCACTATTATCCAGCATGCCCTGAGCCAGAACTCACTCTGGGGACCGCAAAGCATTCAGATCCCGGATTCCTCACCATACCTCTACAAAATCAAATCAGTGGCCTCCAGTTTTTCTACCAGAATCAATGGGTCAATATTCAACCTGATTCGGGAGCGTTATTAGTCAACATTGCGGATCTTCTGCAGGTACACATATATTCATTTATTCATACATCTATTATAAGACTCTGTGGGCATGGCATCGTAGTGCAGTTTATCTCAACAGATTTTTGCAGTAAGGTAAATGGCGGTTGGATAGTTCATACAGTGAGGATAAACATCTTTGGGTTTTAAACCACTATAAATCTTTGGGTTTTACTTTCATGTTTCTGATTTCATCTTTTTGAATATTGTACATCACTTGTTTTTGCAGGCTTGGTAGCTCATTTTTCCTGTGTCAAAATTTTCCCCACAGTTGGTATCTAATGGAAAATTCAGAAGCATGAAGCATAGAGTGCTTGCCAGTCACCTCGGGCCTAGAATTTCTGCGATATGCTTTTTCAATGGACCTCTAAACAACAAAGATAAGTTCCTCTATGGTCCCATTGAAGAGTTGATATCAGAAAGAAATCCTCCCATATACAAAACAGTCATGTTCAGTGATTACATTAAGGGGTATCACTCTTCTGGACATGATGAAAATTTTCTTGCAAATTATTGTAAGGTGTGAAGATGGCAAGGGAAGAGACATTGTTCGTTGATCTGTTTCCCAGTTTTAAAATTATTGGAAAATGTAATTTTCTTGTCACATGATAATTGTAATATTATGTAATTTCAGAGACATTTGAAATTTGTGTAAAATATGTGCAGGAATAATGTGTGTTTCTTTGTTCGTAATGTAATATTATGGTTATAATAATAAATGATGCTCACAATTTGTTGGATTTTCGTCCCAAGGTTATCTGGGTATTTCACTTAAGGTGTGTTTGATTGTTATAATTTTTCATAGAAAATGCTAGATTTCCATTTAAATTTCCACTTTTGTGCTATCTAATTGGCTTTTTTCCATGAAAAATATTTTGCCACTTTTGATCACGTGACCATATTTTCTAGGGAAACAAGGAAAATATTTTCCCTGAAGGATCTAGATAGTTGGTTTTCCAAGGCATTGGAATTCCACATTTCTTAAAATATCTGATTATTTTTTAAATTAAAAATATAAAAAAAATTACAAAACACGTACGTGAATCGAGAATTTCTCCTTCTCTTAATTTTTTTTTTTTTTTTGGATTTTATGTTACATAACACTTTTTGCCAATGTTAACGAATATAAGGCTTTATGATAATTTCAAAAAAACTAATTATGGATCGTTATGGGAGTCTATAAATTATAGGGTTATGTTACATTTCCTTGTCAAATCACTTACTCGATTGCTTGTCATTAAATAACTATTTAATACATTGACAAAAACACCTTTACATTTAATTGAAATACATGGGTAAAAAGACACATGCACCCCTACCAAGTCACCTAACAAGTAACTCAATAAGGAAGAGTAGTATTATCCTAAATTATAACTTTATTTTATCATCATATTCATGCACAAATCACTCACTGAATTTCATGCAATTTCTTATTTTGGTATAAGCTTCTATTTATTACATGCATTACTGGGATAGTTGCTAACCTCAAAATTTTTCACCGAATCATTAGTGGTAAACCGTCTGACGAAACAATAATCGTCAGAAAGACCTCAGTTCATTTGTCCTATCTTTATAAACATCCTCAAACATTCTCATCATATTAACATTGTCCATGAAAAAACATGTAGGACGAAAGCTTGATGAGTGTTGTACTTGTTCATTAGTTATCTTTTTTTCTTATTCGTCGCAATTTGATTTCATCTTAAATATAAACATATATTCAACTTAAAATTAGAGCTCGCATAACTTTGACAAATGAAAAAAAATTGGCAGATAAAAAAATACATGAAAAAAGTACAATTTATAACAATAATGACTATCATATAAAAATTTTGAAAAAAAAAAAAGATTTTTCCATAGAAAATAATAGCTATCAAACACCGAAATATCGAAAATAACGACTATTTTTTGGTGAAAAATTAAGCCAATCAAACACGTATAATTGACATTTCCTATAACAATTAACTAGATTCTCACCCGTGCTTTGCACAGGAATATTATATATCAAATTATTCAAAAAAATAAATAATATGAAATTTTATAATTTTTTTTGAATGGTTAAATTTTATAAGGTCATGTTACCCAACAAATTATACTTGGAAATCAATATTACTATTGAAGAAACCAAATAGATAGAATAATAAAAATAAGCATAAATAGATAATTTGCCAAATTCATTCCCATGAACAACTATGTATATTTTGTTAATTCATTCCAACACTATTTTCTTAACTCTTAAGTTAGTGATATCAATATTTTTAGTCATATACACACAATCTCCACATCTTCTTGGCTTCTAAAATTAAATTAGATACAATTAGAAGACCCACTTCGAATAAAATAAATGAGCTCCATATTAAATATAGTTAAAAGAAAATAATTGTTTTTTTCCTCAATGTTGCTGGCCCTAAACCCGTTCGGTCACTAAATGTAATTTCACAACCATAAGTAGAGGAGAAATCCCATCGGCCGATATAATTTTGTAGCCACATCCTATTCAATGAACTTGAGCCATAAATTTCTTGCAAAAACTCATGACGATTTAAAATCTCTTTTTTTCCAATTCCATTTCCAATGTTAGACGGGAATTCACAGGCTCTAGTCCACTGATAAAGTTGGAATTTAACACAAGAAATTGGAGAAAATTAGTTTAAAAAAAGCAAAAAATGAAGAAGGTGAAGAGTTCCACCAGCAGCAGAAAGTCGAGCCATCAATTTCTTCTTATATGCTCTCTGAAGTAATTGAAATGTTTTCACCAGTAGATAATCTAAAAGAATTGCATCAATGTCAACAAATCTAATAATCAAAGTGAAATCAACCTATAAAATAAAAAAAATGATATACATAAGAACATAATTAAATATTATTAACTGATTCAAAAACAGGTAAAATGGTCATTATCAGTAATATACAGGGAAAGACATATTTAACCAAATTATTGTGATGGCATAATTTCAACAGAGTGTCAATATCTTTCTATCTCTAGTTCTATTTTACATTCAATTCTATTTCAATTAAAGCAAAACACATAACAATATGCATGGATGAGATATGAAATACTATTAAGTGACTTTAGTAGGAATTGCAAATAAACCCGACAAACTTGATACCCATAGGTACCCTATCCTATTAAAGCAGGGAGTACCCGACTAAATAGGTAATTCGGTCGGGGATGAGATAAAAAAATCAACCCGACTTAACAATGTGCTGGAGAAGGTTATGATATTTTTACTTTGTATCCAGCCCATATTTTTTTTGACAAAAATAAAAATATTTATAAAAATTCTAATGATTTGAAAAGTAAAAAGATAATAAAACTTATCAAAAAGCTTAGTAATTTTAATTGTAATTTTAGTGCTTAGAATAATATTCATTAAACAAAAAATGAAAATAAAAATATATAAATATATTTAAATTGACTAATAAATGAGTAATATGAATTACATGTACCAGCCCTTCCCCAACCCATCTCCGGTTTAAGTGGGGATGGGGAAAAAATTGTTAATGAGTACCTTAACGGGTGTAGCATACCTGATCCTGACCCAACCCCTTGTCGTTCTTATACCTCAGAAAATTAAATATTTTATTTTTCTCTGTAACTATACTGTGATGGGAATTTTATAAACTATAAAACGTTCATTAAACCATATTTATTATATACAAAAGAAGTAACGTAATAACAACTCGATTTAAAAGCATATAAAAAAATAAAAAGTAATGTATCAACTAAAAAGTAAGTAATCTAATACAAATTACAAAATACTTAATAGCTAAGACATATATATTAAAAAATTTTAAATTAAAAAAATAAAAAAAACTTTGAATATATAGATTAATTAAAAATATAGAGAAATAAATAACTCGGGAATCTATATATTAATTAAATGAGAGGTCTTGCGATAAATTTTGCCTGCGATTTTCCCGCCTAAGTTGTACTTAGTAAAGACATTCGGTCATTTCATTATTTTTGTGGTGACCTATGCAGTAAAATCTAATTTCTATCCTTTTTCCTTCATTTTTGATTTGTTCTTATCGCATCTAATCCGTTCTTAAGGATTACTACACAATCTTGTTTTTTTCTCTTATCAAAAACTCAATTTTTCTCAATAAAGAATCCTAATTTGATCTATTTCCACTTAAAAAATTCTTGATATTATCCTATTATCTAATTTCTATCCCTTCTTAAACGATTCGGTTATGTATGTGATTTTTGGTAGATTTTTGTTTAAATATTTACATACTTTAATTTTATACATCCTAATTATCTACAATATGTAACTGGGACGGGATAGGTTGATTTTAGGGTTTTAGTGTATCCAGTATATTAACATAATCAATTAGGGGTTCTATTTGCAATCTATAATGTTGTCTATAAGGAAGTATTTTGTAATTTAAATTAGTTCATTTTGTGGTATTATGCTTTTAAAAATTACTAATTGTATACCCGTACGTTGTACGGAATATAATAATAAGCCAAAAAACGTGATAATTTGAAGAACTAAATAATCACAGTTTTATTGCATACTACTCACTCATATACACATGTTGCTAATAATTACAATTTTATTATGTACAATTTTTTACTTGACACAAAACTAATTAAATTGTCATTCATAGAACAATACTCTTAACTAATAAAAATGAGAATTAATGAGGTCTTTTTTAAGATAAATTTAATTTCGCGTTGACTATTAAAACCAAGAAACTGCATAGAAAAGAGAGTATACAAAATTTATATAACTCTAAAATTACCTCACACCCGTATTTTTGTTCAATAAGCATTAGTATAATAACTCTAATATCACATTTAGAGTGTGTATGTTATTTATTTATCAAAATAAATTCATTACCACATTCATTCCTTACCACATATTCTTGAAAAAAATTATTTTTCGCATCTCATATGGTGTCATACATTCTTTAAAGAAATTACTATTCACTAAATCCATTCTAAAAAATCTAATGTACACACTTTCTTATTACAAAAGATCCAATAGAAGCAATATTACAACAAATGATAAATTTTATATGATTTACCTCTAACATTAATTTTTAACCACTTTCTACCATAAAAAGAATTAAAAGAATTTTTTATTTTTGTTTTAAATTATCACTATCAAATATTATTAGTGTTGCATTCCTTCAACTTAAATTTTTACAAGCATATAGGTTCCCACCAAAAAATAATAAATTAAGTGATGTAGTAAACATATAACCAGATGTTTTATGATATGTGGGTTATCATATTGAATTGAATTAAAATAAAAGTTTTAAACTGATTTAATATAATTTTTTTATTATTATTACTATCACTATTATTATTATTACGTCATTAATTTCACGAGTAGGCATTTAATCGATATGATAAGAAAGTCTCAATAACTCAAGACTTGAAGTATGTCTGTCAACTATTAGAATTTTAGAGAAATAAAAATTTTTTGAAGATAGCTTAGAAACTAACAAAATAGATATATAAAACACTAATGGACAAAAATAGTATAAGATTGAAGATTAATTTGAAGTATGTATGTATCAAAAAAATATAAGATTGGAGATTAACTTGCAATCTCCAAACTTATATACATACATATAATATATAATAATATGAGAACGTGTACAAGATTGAAAGCATATATAAAATAAAAGCATATATAAGCGGAATAGTAGATATATATATATATTTATTTATTTTGGAAATTATCTCAACTCGAAAATCCAAATCCGATATATAAATTTTATTTTATATATATATATTATAATATGTATTATATTTACGTATATTATATATGTGTATAAAATAAAAACATATATATATGAGCAATTTTATTTTACCTACACGCATACATATTATTATGTATGCATGCATATGTGTCAAAAATTTAAACTACAAACATTCCATAGTTATAGCTTAGATGTGTACCACGTGTTGCGCGCATACATAATAATATGTATGCGTGAGCAAAATAAAATTTTTAATATATATATATATAAGATATTAGAGATTAATTTTAAACTTAATTAGTTGGAAAGGTGTATATTATATATATATGTATGTATATTATTAAAATCTATATATTTATAATATTAATTAAGTGGTAGGTTTATTTTTCCTATCTAAAACTGGCACCCTAAACGAATTAAGAATCTAATGTCGTTAGGATGATAAATATGATAAATTGAGAAATTACCATACAAGATACGACAAGTGAGAAACCTTCTATCAAGTTTCTATTTATCTAAGATGTCTTAAGCTGACTAAGACTTCCACTCTAATAGAAACCATGCTTCATTTCTTAGGAAATGTGGTTTGACTTTTCTATTTTTGCGTGATAATAAACAATAAAGTATCTTAATAACTTAATAGATACATATGTCCTTGGATGTGAGAAGATTGCGAACAACACGCTACTTTAACAGGGAATTTGGACGGAACTGGACGGCAAGGGCTATCTCCAAAGGAATTAGCAAACGTTAGGGGTGTTCAGCGTAGAAATGAAAGGTTAGGGGATTTGTGAAGTGAAGGAAAAGGTTAGGGGCCATTTGCGTAATTAAACCGAAAGAAAATTGATATTGAAAGGGACTGCAAGTCGGGCAGATTTGGATCAACTATGTTCCGTTCAAAAACTTAATCCAAAATTTATAAGATCAAGAATTATTAATTCCAACTTGTTGACCCATCCAGTTTCAGTGTCAAGAATTCTGAAAGCCATTTTTCTTCTTGAATTCAACAGTAGCCAACCACCCATCATTTTGCATTCAATGACAGAAAAATGGGTGCCCAAGAATATGACAGGACGACAGAATTGATGGCTTTTGATGAAACAAAAGCTGGTGTAAAGGGATTAGTAGATGCTGGGTTGCAAAAAATTCCCGAGATTTTTTGTAAGGCCAGGTGAAGAAGTGGCTAAAGAGTTGAATTACAAGAGGGCTCAAATTGAAGTCCCCGTGATTGATTTGGGTGGACTGGAGAAAGCTGATAGGCGTAAACAGATTGTAGAAGAAGTAAAGATTGCATCAGAAACATGGGGATTTTTCCAGGTAGTGAATCATGGGGTACCATTAAATATGCTTGATGAAATGCTTGATGCAGTATAGGAATTCAAGGAGCAGGATCTTGAGGAGAAAAAGAAATATTACACGCGGGATAATGCGAGAAGTGTGAAATTTAACAGCAACTATGATTTGTTCTCTTCAAAAACTGCTAACTGGAGGGACACATTGGCCTTTTCGTTTTCAGATCCTAATCAAAATGATACCAAGTAATTTCCAGCTTTATGTAGGTAAGTTTTTATACTGCACCATAAAACCTGGTATTTTTGCAGTTGAGAATGGCTTCTTTTCTTGCCGCTTGATTAGGATGAATATCTTCCTTGAACTCTTTTTTCTTGTACATGAGCATTGAATTTTATATTGAACTATTTGTTTAGATGAAGAAGATGATGAAGTTAGAATTGCTATATGCACAAAGTGATTTGCCATTAAAATCCCTTGAGCACGTATCTGTTTATGGTAGACTGAATGTCTGAATAAGATGTCGGATTCATTTTCCTTAAAATAAAGTTTAGTAGTGAGTAGACTGAACGAGATGTTGGATTCTTTTTCAATAAAATACATCTTAGTAGTGTGTGATTAATCCACAGGGAGTCTGTAACATCATACTCAAAACATTTTGAAGAATTGGAAAATATTCTGTTTGGAATATTATCTGAGGCTCTTGACTCGAACTTGAGCACCTAAGAAACATGGACTGCTCTGAAGGGCATCGCCTTGCCTGCCACTATTATCCGGCATGCCCTAAGCCAGAACTCACTCTGGGAACTGCAAAGCATTCAGATCCTGGTTTCCTCACCATTCTTCTACAGAATCAGATCAGTGGCCTCCAAGTTTTTTCCCAGAACCAATGGGTCGATATTCAACCTGTTTTGGGAGCGTCAGTAATCAACATTGGGGATCTTCTCCAGGTAGACATATGTTCATTTATTTATACATCTATCTTAAGGCTGTGTTTTGCTCTCATGGTTTAGATTGCGGCCTAATCGTTAACATTGGTATACCTCACTTGTTTTTTCCTGATTGTTGGCTCATTTTTCCTCTGTCAATATTTGCCATGCAGTTGGTGTCAATATTTGCCATGCATAGAGTGGTCGCCAGTCATCTTGGGCGAAGAATTTCTGTGGCATGCTTTTTCTCAGGACCCGTTAACAATGATAAGATCTTCTATGGTTTCAATACAGTCTCGTTCTCTCACTGTACTTATGGAGAAATATTATTCTGTCAGATACACATACACATATGGTGAGAGGTTATTAGACAAATCACATGAGTTTATCCCACAAATAGGTCAATTCACACAGAGATTATCTAATAAGCTCAAGCCACATATGTATTTGGTGTGATAATCCTACCAGACGTATGACGGGAGATTATTTTTTATTGAAAGCAATCCCGTTCTCTCACAATACGTCTGGTAAGATTATCCCGCTATATGCACATATAGTGAGATATTATTAGACAAATCATATGAGTTTGTCTTACGGGTAGGTCAATCCACATAGGTTATCTAATAAGCTCACGCCATATATGTATCTGGCGGGATAATCATAGTCATACATTATTTGACACATTAAATGCTTGACATTGTTATGGAGAATGTCATTTTCCACGACATTGGAGATGACATTCTATATGGCAATGTCAAGCATTAATTTATCCAATCAAAAAATTTCTCTCTTTCTTTTTTTCAAAATCCCTAATAATAACTTGACAAGTATATAATATTGACATTGTTGTATTGGAGGATTTTTCGAATGTAATGTCAATATTCTTTGACACATACACCTAAGAAATTCCACCTTAACTTTGCATTGGAGATGCTCTAAACAACAAATATAAGTTCTTCTATAGTCCAATTGAAGAGTTGATATCAGAAAGAAATCCACCCATATATAAAACAATCCTATTCAGTGATTGCATTCAGGAGTTTCACTCTTCTGGACATGATGAAAATTTTCTTGCAAATTATTGTAAGGTGTGAAGATGGCAAGGGAAAAGACATTGTTCGTTGATCTGTTTCCCTGTTTGAGAATTATTGGAAAATCTAATTTTCTTGTCACGTGATAATTACACTATGATGTAATTGCAAAGACATTTGAAATTTGTGTAAAATATGTGCAGGAATAATGGGTCTCTTTGTTTGTAACGTAATATTTATGGTTATTATAAATGATGTTCACAATTTGTTGGATTTTTGTTCCAAATTTGGATATTTGGATATTTCACTTAGGGTGTGTTTGATTGCCATAATTTACTATAGAAAATGCTATATTTCCACTTAAATTTTCATTTTTATACTGTTTGATTGGTTTTTTTTTTTTCCATGAAAAATATTTCCATTTTTGGTCACGTGACTATATTTTCTAGGAAAACAAGGAAAATATTATCCTTAGAGGTATCTAGGTAGTTGGTTTTCCGAAGAATTGGAATTCCATATTTTTTAAAATATCAGATTATTTTTCAAATTAGAAACTATAAAAAAATTGTAAAACACGAATGTTAATCTAGAAATTCTCCCTTTTTTTTGGGGGGGGGGGGATTTTATATTAAATAACATCTCTTGCCATTGTTAACGAATATGAGACTTTGTGATCGTTTCAAATTTTCTAATTATATATCGTTATTAGAGTCTATAACTTTATTTTATCTTCATATTCATAGACAAGTCACTCACTGAATTTCATACAATTTCTTTTTTAATATAAGCTTCGACTGTTTACATGCATTACTAGAATAGTTGCTGACGTATCACGACTCATGAGTAGTAAACCGTTTGACGAGACTATAATAGTCAGAAAACCTCACTTTATGTATCCTATATCTTCATAACCATCTTTAAACATTCTCATCATATCAATATTGTCCTTGAAAAAAAAATCATGCAGGACGAAAGTTTGATGAGATATTGTACTTGTTTATTAGTTATCTTTTTTTATTCGTAGTGATTTGATTTAATCTCAAATATAAACATATATATATATATATTCAGCTTAAAATTAGAGTTCGTGTAATTTTGACAAATAAAAAAAATTGACAAATAAAAAAAATACCTGAACAAAAGTACAATTTATATTAAAACACTTGATAATTTCTATAAACAATAATGACTATAAAATAAAAAATTTGAAAAAAAAATATTGTTTCCATGGAAAATAATAACTATCAAACACCGAAAAATGGAAAATAACAACTATTTTTAAGTGGAAAATTAAGCCAATCAAACACGCGTAATTTTCCCATGAAAATTAATTCTACATAATTCAATTACTTAGAATTTATTTTCTTTTCATACATATTCTATATTTGTAGTCAAACAGTACCTTAAAGTTGAACAATATTCCTTATCTCCTCTTGCAATTGTATAAGACAATTTTGAACTCTTGGATCTTGACTCTTGTAGAAGAATAGTTAAAATTGGAGGGTAAGTATGCCTGCTTGTGTCCAATGGCGGAGGGAGGGGTTGTCCTTGGTATGCACGTGCATACCAAGGATTGGTGGGAAATTTTTTTTAATTAATTTTTTTTGAAAGTTAAGTGACTTTTCTAGTTTTCTTTGATTTTTTTTTTGTACTTTGTTACGGACCAGAGCATAAGGATGAACTAATAAAAACAATCTCTTTATCCGGCCTACTTATATTTGACATTTTCCCCTTTATATTTTCTCTCCCCAGTATCTATGCATTCATAATCTTCACAAACCACCAGAGCAAAGTCACTGTCCTATATCCGTCCACAAGGCCAGCATCTTACTGATGCCAGCATCGACAAGGCCTTTGACTCCAGCTTTCGTGTCGTCAAAAGCTTGTAATTCACTTACTCTGTCATTCATCCATTGGTTTGCCGAATGGTCGACTTCAAACAGGTCGCCAGCCATTATCTCTGGGTTACCATTTTCTTGTTAGATCAGTATGACTTAAAAATAGAATTGACTGTGAACTTTAAATAACTTGTGGCTTCTATTATGAAATGTGGCAGGTTTATCTATCACAATAAGTGGCATTGATAATCTATGGAAAAATTTAGAAGCAATAGACGAGCGGCTGCCAGTCATCTCGGGCCTCCTTAAATGCGTCCTTCCAAAATATTCTGTCATAAAAATGACTTCCTTGCACATGTACTACAAAAAGTCAACTCTTATCATCAAGAGAAAGCTATTAAATTGATAGAAAACTTGCAATTAACCACGTTTTAATTATGTGATCGGGAAGTATTACTTTTTAAAAGTATTATATAATCTGAAAAGTCATTTGGCTCTTGATACATGAAGCACAAGAGGCAAAAGCATCAGTGGCCACCCACCAAGAAATTTACATCTAATGGCAGCAATAATGGATGCCTCTGCTGATGCTTATGACAGAATGACAGAACTCAAGGCTTTCGATGAAACAAAAGCTGGGGTAAAGGGACTAGTCGATGCTGGACTGCGAAAAATCCCCAAGATTTTTGTGAGACCAACTGAAGAGCTGGCAGAGGAGTTGAATTTCAAGAAGGCTAGCATGGAAGTTCCGGTGATCGATTTGGGTGGCCTGGAGAGTGCCGACGGGCGAAAACAGATTGTAGAAGAAGTAAGAATTGCATCAGAAACTTGGGGATTTTTCCAGGTTGTGAATCATGGAATACCGCAACATGTGCTAGATGAAATGCTTCTTGGTGTCAAGAAGTTCAATGAGCACGATCTCGAGGAGAAAAGGAAATACTACACTCGGGATCCAACGAAACGGGTTAAATTTACGAGCAACTACGATTTGTACATGTCGAAGACCGCTTACTGGAAGGACACCTTAAGTATTTCATTTTCAGGTGGTGATCAAGCTGACTCCATGGATTTACCCAACACATGCGGGTAATTAATATGTGCTTTCTATAATAATTCAATAATACTGTTGAGCGCTGTCTAATACTCTATACCAAATCAAGTTGACTTGGGTTTTTGTATATACCTTTTATCCACAGGGAGTCAACTATAGAGTACTCAAAACATACTGAAAAATTGGGAAATATTCTTTTTGAAATACTTTCCAAGGCTCTTGGGCTCGACTCCGAGCACCTAAGAAACATGGAATGCTCTATAACACACCGGATTCACTCTCACTATTATCCGGCATGTCCTGAGCCAGAACTGACTCTTGGGACGGCAAAGCATAGAGATGCTGGATTCCTCACCATTCTTCTGCAAAATCAAAGTGGCCTCCAGGTTTTCTTTGAAGATCAATGGATCGACGTTCCACCCATTCCAGGAGGCCTAGTAATTAACATTGGGGATCTCCTCCAGGTATGTATCTAGGACTTCTCTAGAACTTCAAGTCCATCTTAAAAGATCAACCTTATTAAGAGTAGCAGACAAAGTATTGTCTTTATACGGTTGTTCCTTAATTAACATGTTTTGTCCAAACCAGTCTTGAAATTTGTATGCTTATATTTGCGGGCCTGAACAAAGCAAATCTTTTGCCTCTTGTTTATGTCCATCACATGGTTGTTGGCTTAGTATTAGTCACTAAAGATTTTTGCCTTTTTTTTTTAACTTTTGATATATAGTTGATATCAAATGGCAAATTTAGAAGCAGCCACCACAGAGTGCTTGCCAGTCGCCATGGGCCAAGAATTTCCGTCGCGTGCTTTTTCTCAGGACCTATAGACAAGGAGAAGATTACTTATGGACCTATTAAAGAGTTGATATCAGAAGAAAATCCTCCTATGTACAAAGAGGTGCTCTTAAATGAGTATGTAATGAAGTTAGTCACTAGCGGTTTCCGCGAAAATATTCTTTTCAATTATTTCGAAGCATGAAGATGGAATTAGTGGAAGATCGCGATCGTTTCTCAGCTGCATGCACTTGTTTATAGATGCTTGAAATTTGTATTGAATAACTGTATGATTGTTAATTTGTGTCTCTGTGTGAAATTTAAAAATTATGTATAATGGGAATTTTTTTTTTTGGTTTGCCTTACAGAACATATGTCAGTCAAATTAAACTAATGACGTGGTAACATGTCAATTCATATTTCATATCAATTTATCTGAAATTACAAGAGATGTCACAGCAAGAAGGAATCTTGTTCGTACTTTAAAAAAAAAAAAAAAAATGGAACCACGTCGTCCCTGACAAGTGATTCTGTATACCCTAGCATAAAGAGAGGGTAATTTGGGAAATTTATGTGGTATTCGGTCACGAGGATCAAATGTCGAAATTTAAACAATAATCTTCAGTCATTATTCCAACTTTTTCAATCTGTGGCTGTGGACTTAATCAATTTTCACGTTTTATCACTACCACACAAGAAAACATAACCCTTTAATCAATCATTGAAATGGATCTATCGAATTTCGTCAGTTAATTAAGATCACTTGTACGTACAAAGTTTAACACACAACATTTGGTAGCATCTAAATATTTTTCTATATATCATATCATTTTTAAATCAATGATATCAGATGCGGTTATATTTAATTTGTGTGTACACGTAGAATTATTCAAGAAACTGAAATGAGCTAGGGAGATTACATTTATAGGGTTTATTCCACAATAAATTGGGATGATGCAATTGAAAATGAACTTTTGATTAATCATAACACCAATACACCATTGTAAACAATCATCTACTCTTAAGGCTTCCGAGACAGACAATGAATAATCCATATAAAAGTTTCTTAGGATGCGAAAATTCGAGATATGTTAATGTGTAGTTTATTGTTAGTGTGTTATCCACTGATAGTTCATGTGGATTTTTCTTACGGTACATATTAGCCGCAACTGTGGGCACATTTATTATGGTAAGGCTAAAATACACTGAATTAAATTATTACTAGATTTTCACACGTACATTACACAGGCAATACCAAGATAAATTATATGTAATGGCTAATATATAAGATTAAATAATGTATGATTATAAACACTTGTCAACTACAATATTTTGTTATGTTACCGTGGAATAATACTTATGTTAAATTGGATATAAAATGTAATTATATGACATCAAGAAATAAAGTATTTTATTCTTATATATAAACATCTTATAAATTTCAAAATGTTAATTATACACTATTTATCAGGAATTATTTTATTTATTTACTGGGTGAATATATTAGAATATTCCGAAGTATGTAAATAAAGTCTACATTATGAGAATAAAAGATTATTAAATGATTACAAAATAAGTAATCTAATAAGCACTTAATATAAATAAGTCTAATTTTTTAGGGAAAATTTTCAAAATAAATAGTTATATTATTTAAAATAAAATACTTCTCTTTGACAAATAATAAGATTATTTATATCACAAAAATTGCCTAAATTATCTCCAAAATTTATCCGATAAAAATCTATTTAATAAAATGTAACTCGAGTACACCTCAAAAACAATTGAAAATGATTAACAAAAGTAACCTATTATATAAATAATACCCTCATTTATTTGATTTGGTTTTAGAATCCAAATAGTTTTTAAATATAATCAAGTATATATATGTATGAAGTTACCCATTAAATATAAATATATAGAAACTAATCTATATTTAGAATCGGGATAATCAATTTTATTTCACATGATCCATATTTTTTAAAGATTTCTCTTTAAAGATTGGATTTGAACTACTAAACTATAATATTATATTTTTACGAATTAAAATATTTAGTAAAATTACTAAAGGGAAAACAAGAGAATTATAAAAGACCATATACGATATTAAATTCTTATCATTACAAGATAAATCTTAATTATAAGATAATGAATATTATTCCACATAAACCTTAATTATGAGATAATGAATATCATTCCACATAGTGATAAACCCATTAAAGAGGTCGAATCCTAAGCATCATCAATTGAAGAATATTGTTCATTAGATCAGAAGCAACATTTAGTACCTTTGAACATTTAATCCACTTTTCATAAACCTAGATAAATGTTGAAATTAAAGATAATGCGTCCTTCAATATCAGGACAAATTACCAACAAAGAAAGTCAATAGCTAGCTGTCGTCAAATCAAGAAGTTTTAATTCTAATTTCATGATGAAGTATGCTATTTTTTTTGGTCGGGGAAGTTCTACTCACCAATAAATTTGTCAAAGAATTGTGTTCATTAGATTAAATGAATATGACGATCTTTATTTATCTTTTTAAAATCAATAAATTCCTTTGTCCAATCCATACAAACACACCAATTTTCCTTTTAGTTATTCATTCATTATATACAGGGCCTTAATATAATAATGCAATTATTATATTCAAAAATCCCATGGCCTCCCATAAAAAAAAATTCCTAATAATTATATATTGCCTTCACCGTATCGAAGCCCCCATCTAATTAAATTTCTTGGCATTTATCAATTGTTGACAAAATAAATTTTTGTGATGAAAAACATTAACCTGGAGAAACATTTTCAGATGGCATAAGATACAAACTCCATGATAACGTCCTTGAGAAATATGAATTTAAAATATATGTTGTATTTTTATAAGTGATAAAAAAGTAATTCAACAATTATGTAATCCGTATGATGCATATATTATTTTTGCGTTATTTTCTGATACTTCACAAATGATAATACGGTCATTTTCCGCTCTTAATACAGATTAAGCATAAGTATACAATTATTGTTTGATTTACAATTTCTGCTTGAATGCTAATTAAGATTATTATCAATGTCATCATTTTGGAAAAAAGATTATCATAATATCCATAAAAAATTCTTTTAGCTGCATTTATTTTTTACGACAAAATAGAAATTGAATAAATCAATTGCAGGGTTCGTCTCTGTGGCGGACAAAATACAAGAATTGGATGAAAATAGATAAATTAAGAAAATTGAACTTGAATGGAAATAAGTAGCCAAAAATTGCACAGATCAAGCTGTAGGGTATTGGAATATCAAAAAAGAAATTGCAATGTTTTTATGGAAGGGAAAAATGAAATTAACAGGTTTATGAAAATCAATACAGAGGGTTGGATTCATTTAATCTAAGGAACATGATTATTTGTCAAATTTATTTATCAAATCAATTGGTAGGCGGAACGCCCCATAAATCGATTCCAAATTATTGAATTATGCCATCTTATTTCCATTAAGAAATTTCTATCATTTAAACTAATGGCATTGTATAACGACATATATATATATATATATTATTAGATTTCAAAGTCATCAATATATAGAATTAAGAACATGCACTCAGAAGTGGTTGGAATTGTAATATAATGAAGAGATACTTACATTTCAGGTGAGAGGCCCTAAGTCCAACTATACATGCCCCTCCTCTAATTTCTCTACCCTCCCCTATGTCCCCTTTGTGTCAAAAAAAAAGAAGCACACTTAGAAATAAAGGAAAAAAGACATATGAAGTCACTAATCGAGTATATGAATTATGTAAGGTAGGAAGTCCTATACATACATGATACTGAAAAAGTAATATCTGCATACATATCCTTAATAAGGATACAACCATTGAAACAGTCTCTACCTAAAGAGACAACCCACTTAGGAAATAATAATTATTTCAAAATTAATTCGGCCACAATATATTCTATATTCAGAGTTCTCATCTATCTGGAAGTGACTATATATGGAAACCCGAAAGAGAGAGAAAAAAAAAATCTACTCATGAACACAATCAACTTTCAAACCCAATAACCAACTAAAAATGCCTGTTTAAGTAATCAACCAAAACAATCACTACCAACTATTACAAACCAATTTCCCACCCATTTTCCCAGACCTTCCACTACAAAATAAATCACCTCCACAAACAGAAAATTTCCAACTGAAATATTCCGTTGGTATTTGGAAATGGATTTTGTAAATGTATAGCCTTTTTCAGCAACCAATATTTTGTACCTAATATTATGCATGGATATGTAAATCACTTAGAAACTAAATTCTGGTTGGTACTATTGTATTAGAAACGTATTTTTGCTGACAGAAAATTCCGTTGTTATTAAGCAACTGATTTCCAGTTAACAAATTTGTCATCGTTTTTCTGAACGGCTAGTTGGTATCAAAATTACCAATGAAATTTTTTCTGTTAGAATCCTTTGGAGATTAGCAACAAGTTACTGGCGGGTGAAGGTGTATTCATATTTTCAACTGATTTTTTTGTTGCCAAGTGTTATATTATTTTTAACAATGGGAATTCCGTTCCTAAGTTTCATAAACGAAATATTTTCCGTTGGTAATTAATGACGGATTTTCAGTTGGCGAAGTTGTATTCTTATCTGGAACCAATTTTCCATCGGCGAAAGTACTTTGATGTTTCGAACCGATATTCTCTATCAATTCTTTCATTGGTAAATCTGGACTTAATAATCTATATATATTAATAATAAGAGAAGTTTGTCTAGTTTTGTATTTTCTCGCCACTCGTGTGAAATTGTAAGATAACTAATGATGTCAATGGTAACGTCACAGGTATACTAGGTTTCTTTTTTTATTTTTTTATTCTTGATATAGTTTCTTTATTATTAATAAATTATCCACTTTACCTTTCTTCCTTTATCTCATTCTCAACCGATTACTCTTTGCCTTCACAGAACACGAAACCAAAGGATTTTAATTGATGAATGGTGTTGGGAATCAATTTGTATATGTTTGGTTGTGGATTTTTGAATTTGTCACAGGTTGGATAAGTCTATTTTGCAGGGGAAACTCTGTCAAAATTTCTATAAAATCATTTTAGTCCAAAGGTTTTATACATTTTCAAAACAAGTTTAGTTTTCCTTGGCGGTGGGTCCCGGTCAAACTGGTATCCATCGTCGGCATACGCCACGTGTCAAGCCTAGTAGGATGGCTTGGGACGGGGAGTGTCTAGTGGTATCAGAGAAAAATGATCCTAGAGTCTTAGGATTGCATTATATGATTTTCTCAACTTGTTTAACATTGCATAACATATTTTCTCATAAATTCATATCATTTTGTAGAATCATCATGCCTCCTCGTGGTAGAACTAGAAAGCAGGCAGCAGCTTGAGCTCGACACGCTCTTGATGAGGGCGTTAGACAAGGGAATGTAGTTGAGGAATCAGTTCATCAGTCTGCTGATGGATTGGGACAAGGCAATGCTCCTCCTAATGTCAATTTGACAACATAGCTTGCCTCTGCCCTTTGCTGCTTTATTGCCGAGCCGCAAGTTGGACACCAGCATTAAGAGGGCTAGGAAGTTAGAGGCTGAGTATTTTGCAGGTACAGCTAATCCAGCTGATGTTGAGGCCTGGCTGAAGAGTCTTGAAAATATTTTTGAGGTTATGGAGTGCCCAGAACACAAGAAGGTCGGTCTTGCCACCTTATTACTTAAGGAATTAGCTGCAGATTGGTGGGACTCCTTTCGTGATAGATAGCCAGATCCCAATGTAATTACTTGGGAGGCTTGAAAGACAGGTTTTGGCATAGCTTTCTATCCTCGCTCATTCAGAAGCGATAAACTGTCTGAATTTTTGAGGCTAGTTCAAGGATCTATGACAGTAGCCCAGTACCATAGGAAGTTCATGGAATTATTGAAATATGCTAAGAATTTGGTACCGAATGAGAATGATACGTGTCGTAGGTTCGAGGAGGGACTACGACGAGACATTGCAGCAGCAGTCACCTCTTTTGGCCATGAAAATCTAGGTACACTTGTTTAAGCTGCCATGAGGGTTGAAAAATACATGATTGGCAGAAACACCAATGACAAGGCAATGAGGCATCAGGGTAGCTCTGGTTAGGGAGGTAGCTCCCATGGACAGCCTAAGAAAAACAGGCAAGGTTTTTGGCCAGGTGCCAATTAGACAAGCAGTTTCAAGTCTAGGTCCCGAAGTTCTGGTTCTACTTACAGTTCAGGGCACAGCCACGGTCAACATTCTGTACAGCAGCCGATGAGCCAGCGGCCATAGCAGAAGGCCTGATCATATCAGAGTTTAGGATCCCGTACTGAGATGTACCTTCAGTGTCAGACCTGTGGAAAGCTTCATCCAGGGGAATGCCTTAAGGGCACTGGAGCGTGTTTTTTATGTGGACAGTCGGGACACATGAGGAAAGAATGTCCTACTCTGCTGTAGGATAGTGGGGCCTCTCATGCTATTCCCCATTAGCTAGCTGTTGCTAGTGGGAGTACCAGACAAGGTCAGAGAGGTATACCATTAGGGAATTTCAGGGCAGTTGGTGCTGGACAATCTCAGATGGCTGGAAGCAGTGGCAACAGACCGAGAGACCAACCAGGACGTCCTCAAGCTCAGGGTAAAGTGTGTGCCATGACTCAGCAGGAGGCTCAGGAGTCGCCGGACCTGATTATGGGTACGTTATCTGTCTTTGGTAAATGTGCCTGTACTTTGATTGATTCTGGTGCTAGTCATTCTTTTATTTTGCAAACATTTGTTGTGCATGCTGATCATATGATAGAGCCTTTAGACAGTAAATTAGTAGTGGCTACCTAGTAGGTGTATCACTTGTAGCTGACAGTCTTTACAGAGACTGTTTGGTTAGCGTTGGAAGTCATGGGTTGAAAGCAAATTTGATGCCATTAGGTATACATGATTTCGATATCATCTTGGGCATAGATTTCTTAACTGTGAATCATACTACGGTTGATTGTTTCCGCAAGGAAGTTGTGTTTAGAAGGCCGAGTGAGCCTGAAATTTATTTTGTTGGAGAGCGTAGGATCCTACCATCTTGTGTGACATCTGCACTTGATGCTAGGAGATTGACCCGAAAGGGGTGTCAGGCATATCTAGCTCACGTGATTGATACCGAGATTCTAAGCCAAAACTTGAGAATGTTCCGGTTGTGAGGGATTTTCCTGAGGTCTTTCTAGATGATCTCCCTGGACTACCACCTGACGGGGAAGTAGAGTTTACTATTGATTTGATCCCGGGGACAGCACCTATATCACAGGCGCCATACAGAATGGCTCCAGCATAATTGAAGGAGTTGAAAGTTCAGTTGCAGGACTTGGTGGACAAGGGTTTCATTAGACCCAGCACATCTCCTTGGGGGGCACCAGTCTTTTTTGTGAAGAAGAAAGACGGTACGATGAGACTGTGTATTGACTATAGGCAGCTGAATAAGATGACAATTCACAATAAATATCCTTTGCCTAGAATTGATGACTTGTTTGATCAGCTTCGAGGTGCTTCAGTCTTTTCGAAGATTGATCTGTGTTCTGGGTATCATCAGCTTAAAATCAGAGAGGTCGATGTGCCAAGGACTGCTTTCAGGTCTCGATATGGCCATTATGAATTCTTGGTGATGCCTTTTGGGCTGACTAATGCACCAGCTGTGTTTATGGATTTGATGAATAGGGTGCTTCAGCCATATCTTGATAAATTCGTAATTGTTTTCAATGATGATATACTAATTTATTCTCGTAACTATGATGAGCATGCAGATCATTTGAAGATTATTTTACAGCTTTTGCGAGATAAACAGTTGTATGCCAAGTTCAGCAAGTGTGAGTTTTGGCTGGATAAGGTTGTGTTTCTGGATCATGTTATCTCGTCAGAAGGGATTTATGTGGATCCTCAAAAGACTGAGGCAGTACAGAATTGGGAACGACCTGCTAATGTGACTGAAGTGCGGAGTTTTCTTGGACTGGTGGGTTATTACCGCCGGTTTATAGAAGGGTTCTCAAAAATTGCCCTTCCGATGACCAGTCTGACTCGGAAGGATTCTAAGTTTATGTGGACCGAACAGTGTGAAAACTCTTTTTAGGAATTGAAACATAGGTTGGCCACCGCTCCTATTCTTACACTTCCATCTCCAGGTGAAGAGTTTGTGATATATAATGATGCCTCACGTCAAGGTTTGGGTTGTGTCTTGATGCAACATGGGAAAGTTATAGCTTATGCTTTGAGGCAATTGAAGAAGCATGAGTTAAACTACCCTACACACGATATATAATTGGCTGCAGTGGTGTTGGCATTAGAAGTTTGGAGGCATTACTTGTATGGTGAAAAATGCCAGATATACACTGATCATAAGAGTTTTAAGTATATCTTTGATCAGAAGGAGTTGAATATGAGGCAAAGGAGGTGGTTAGAGCTCATAAAAGATTATGATTGTAAGATTGACTGTCATCCATGGAAGGCAAATGTTGTAGCAGATGCTCTCAGCAGAAAAGTCAGTGGTTCTTCAGCTCAACCTAATCTGATGATCTCTTCCCTAATTTGTGACTTCAGGAAGTTGAATACTCAGTTGTCATCTACTACATAAGGGGCAGTACTAGCTAGTTTCAATGTAAGGCCTACTTTGATGGCCAAGATTAAAGAGGCTCAATCTCAAGATCTGAAGTTGAAGAAGTTAAAGGAGGAGGTCGGTCTTAGACTACGAGAGGATTACACGGTTAGAGAAGATGGTACCCTCCTCAAGGGAGATAGATTGTTTGTTCCTAATATTTCAGAGCTGAAGGGAGAGATTCTAGAGGAGGCACACAGTTCTGCTTATGCGAGGCACCCAGGTAGTAACAAGATGTATCACACTTTGAAAGAACATTATTGGTGGCCGGGTATGAAAAAGGACATAGTAGAGTTTGTCTCTAGATGTCTTGTTTGCCAGCAAGTGAAGCCTGATTGCCCAAAGACAGCTGGATTGTTACAGCCTATGCCTATTCTCGAGTGGAAGTGGGAGCACATCACTATGGATTTCCTATTTGGTCTTCCTCGTACTTAGAGAAGTTACGATGGTGTCAGGATAATAGTGGACAGATTGACAAAAACTACCAGATTCTTGCCGATTAAAGCCACTTACGCTCTAAATAAGCTGGCAAAGTTGTACGTTAATGATGTAGTCAGCTTGTATGGGACTCCAGTATCTATTGCGTCAGATAGAGATCCTCGATTTACTTCTAAATTCTGGCCTAGCTTGCAGGGAGCTATGGGTACGAAATTACATTTCAGCACAGCCTTCCACCCATAAACAGATGGTCAGTCAGAGAGAACCATACAGATACTAGAAGATATGCTTCAGGCATGTGCTTTGGAGTTTAAGGGCAGCTGGGATACTCATCTGTCAAAGATGAAATTTGCTTATAATAACAGCTATCATTCTAGTATTGAAATGGCTCCGTATGAGGCTTTATATGGCCAGAAGTGCAGAACTCCAGTATGTTGGAATGAAGTTGGAGAGAGGAAATTGATAGGACTAGAACTGGTTGAGACCACTACAGAAAAGGTGAATCTTATCAGGGAAAGGCTTAAGGCAGCCCAAGACAGACAGAAGAGCTATGCTGATAAACGCAGGAGAAATCTGGAATTTGAAGTTGGGGACAGAGTTTTTCTGAAATTGTCACAATGGATGGGTGTTCTGAGATTTGAGAAGCGTGGTAAATTGAGTCCATGATACATAGGGCCTTATGAGATCACTGAGCGAATCGGGCCAATCGCGTATCGGTTATCTTTACCAGCTGACTTATCCAGGATCCATGATGTGTTTCATATTTCCATGCTTCGGAAATATATTCCAGATCCATCTCATGTGCTAGAGTCACGGCCGATCGAATTAAAGGATAATTTGACTTATGAGGAAGAACCTGAAGAAATACTTGGCAAAAGGTATCAAATAAAAAAGGATAACATTGTCGGCACATTTGTCCAAGTGAAATGGAAGGGTCGTCCGATAGAAGAGGCCACATGGGAAGAAGAGAAGGAGATGGGGGCTAAGTTCCCTGACCTCTTCAGCTACTGAATTTCGATGACGAAATTCTTTTTAGGAGGTAATGTTGTTACGACCCAAATTTTCTAAATTTATTTTCTACTATATGCTTAGGTCAAAGTCAAAGATTATTGGGTCACATGACTAAAGTGAATAGATTAACTATTTGAGGGCTTATGCACAAATTATTATGGGTCAAGGGTCAACTTACATTACTTAATTAAGTTGAGGGACCATGGGTGCAAATTAGGCATAATATATATGACTTTCTTGGACTTGATTTTTCACACACATTACACACACTAAAACACACGACTTTCGGCCGAAAAGAGAAATAGGAGAAAAGAAAAAGAAAAGAAAAGAAAAGGAAGGAAAGAAGGAAAGGAATTGGAGTTTTTACTCGTTCTTAGCGTGGTTTGGCACACGTACGCCCGTTTTTCTTCCACATATTCATAGAGGTAAGTAAATATGTGATTTTTAGGGTTTATGTATGGTGTATGGGATGTTGATTATAGGGTTTAATTTCACGAATTGAGGCTTAATTTTTGTTCTCTATGTAATTAGAATGATGGATTTTAACCTTACAATTCGTATTATTTATTATTATGGGATTTTGCATAAACCCTAGATATGGAATTTGGGGATTTTGGTGAATTATTATTAATAATGGTGATTCATGGCATAATAGTGGTGGAAAATGAGTAGGTAATGAGTTGGAAAAATTTATGGATATAGATTCCTCTAAATGTACTTGAAAGTGGGTATTTGGAAGTTATGGTGTTACGAAGATTGGTAATTTGGTTTAAGAATAGGAGTAATTTTTGGCAATGGGAAATAGTAGAATGTTGGAAATTCGTGGGAGGTTGTAATCTGTGAATTTTAGTGTTGTTGCACCTTTGAAGGATTTATGGTGGCATATTAAGTAATTATACCTTCTCGTAATTTCAAGTGGTGATGAGGAGGTTGGCAAAGCCTATCAGCTACATTAGAGTGTAGCTATAAATTCTGTGAGTGGAAAAATTATTTTTCCAAATTATCTAGCCAGGTTTCTCATTTTATTTTAGTTAAAAGTTCATTATAAAATTTAAATTTAGCATGTTCCTTCTATATCATTATGTGAATTTTCCATGAAATATCCAATCATATTACTATGTTTAAAGGAGAATTTTTAAAGGAGCATGCTTAGGTTATCTAAAATTTCTTCAGAAGCATGTGATATAGCATGTTATGAAACTAAGGCAAAAGCATGATTATGTTATGAAATTTTTATGAAACGTATATTATAAAGGCTATTTCAAAACATCACAAGTACCTATGTGATTACCAGCTTTGCACTGTTGTGATCTGTTCCACAGTGTTAGACTACGTTTATGTATAGGTCTTTGGGACCCATTATTATGCACACATAGGCTTTAGGCCGTGTATGGTAATGTTAGCCTTTGGGGCTTGTTTTGCGTACGTACGACTACATTATGTTATGTTTATATTGAGAAGTATGTCTCGTACATTGAGAGCACTCTGTACACATGGCTACTCTTAGTGGTACTTCTAGTGGGAACTTTTTAATATATTATTATGTGTTTCAAAGCTTAATTTACAATTTTATACGAATTACCTGTGCTAGATCTCTTATTCAAATTCATTTGTAAAATCCTTTGTATTAGATTATATATTATGTATCAAATAATTAAATGGAATTTCATAAATAAGTAACATGGAAAAACTACCTATGTGTATTTGTGAACTCATCTATTCATTGAGTTACAAGCTCATGTATTTTCTAACATTTTCTTACCAGGAGGTGACCGAGCTTGAGTAGGGTTGGATTGCCTGCGACCTTTAGATTTTACTACTACATTCTAGTTTTCAGATTTTACTACTAAATTCTAGTTTGTACGACTCAGCACGTTTTGTTATTTCATAAAATATAGACATTTTTCGCATTCTTTTAATTCTCATCTTAGCTAGAAATTCGAGTATTGCAAATGGTTTATTTCATTTTGATGTCGGACGAATTTCAAAACTATTTCACATTCTTTTGGAGTTTTAATTGATGAATGGTGTTGGGAATCAATTTGTATATGTTTGGTTGTAGATTTTTGAATTTGTCACAGGTTGGATAAGTCCATTTTGCAGGGGAAACTCTGTCAAAATTTCTATAAAATCATTTTAGTCCAAAGGTTTTATACATTTTCAAAACAAGTTTAGTTTGCCTTGGCGATGGATCCCGGTCAAACTGGTATCCATCGTTGGCGCACGCCACGTGTCAAGCCTAGTAGGATGGCTTGGGACGGGGGCATGTCAATAAATCTTTGGGTTTTACTTTCATGTTTCTGATTTCATCTTTTTGAATTATTATACATCACTTGTTTTTGCCTGCTTGGTAGCTCATTTTTCCTCTGTCAAAATTTTCCACACAGTTGTTATCTAATGGAAAATTCAGAAGCATTAAGCATAGAGTGCCTGCCAGTCATCTCGGGCCTAGAATTTCTGTGATATGCTTTTTCAATGGACCTCTAAACAACAAAGATAAGTTCCTCTATGGTCCCATTGAAGAGTTGATATCACAAAGAAATCCTCCCATATACAAAACAGTCCTGTTCAGTGATTACATTAAGGGGTATCACTCTTCTGGACATGATGAAAATTTTCTTGCAAATTATTGTAAGGTGTGAAGATGGCAAGGGAAGAGACATTGTTCGTTGATCTGTTTCTCAGTTTTAAAATTATTGGAAAATGTAATTTTTTTGTCATGTGATAATTATACTATGATGTAATTGCAAAGACATTTGAAATTTGTGTAAAATATGTTCAGGAATAATGTGTGTTTCTTTGTTTGTAATGTAATATTATGGTTATAATAATAAACGATGCTCACAATTTGTTGGATTTTCGTCCCAAGGTTATCTGGATATTTCACTTAGGGTGTGTCTTATTGTCACAAGTTTGCATAGAAAATGCTAGATTTCCATTTAAATTTCCACATTTGTGCTTTTGATTGGCTTTTTTTTCCATAAAGAATATTTTCTCACTTTTGATCATGTGACCATATTTTCTAGGGAAACAAGGAAAATATTTTCCTTGGGGGATCTAGATAGTTGGTTTTCCAAGGAATTGGAACTCCATATTTCTTAAAATATCAGATTATTTTTTAAATAAAAAATTAAAAAAATTACAAAACACGTACGTGAATCGAGAATTTATCTTTTTTTTTTTGGATTTTTTGTTACATAACGCTTTTTGCCAATGTTAAAAATATAAGACTTTATGATAATGTCAAAAAATCTAATTATAGATCATTATTGGAATCTATAACTTTATCTTATCTTCATATTCATGCATAAATTACTCACTGAATTTCACACAATTTCTTATTTTGGTATAAGCTTCTATTTATTACATGCATTACAGGGATAGTTGCTGACTTCAAAATTATTCACCGAATCATGAGTGATAAACCGTCTGACGAGACAATAATCATCAGAAAAGCCTCAGTTCATGTGCCCTATCTTCACAATCATCCTCAAACATTCTCATCATATCAATATTGTCTATGAAAAAAACATGTCGGACGAAAGATTGATGAGTGTTGTACTTGTTCATTAGTTATCTTTTTTTTTTGTTCTTCGTAATTTGATTTCGTCTCAAATATAAACATATATTCATCTTAAAATTAGAGCTCACGTAACTTTAACAAATGAAAAAAAAAATTGGCAAATAAAAAAATACATGAAAAAAGTACAATTTATAACAATAATGACTATCATATAAAAATTTTGAAAAAAAAAAAGATTGTTTCCATGGAAAATAATAGCTACCAAACACTAAAAGATCGTAAATAATGATTATTTTTAGGTGAAAAATTAAGCTAATCAAACACGTGTATATTGACATTTACTATAACAATATGAAGTTTTAACTAGATTCTCACCCATGCTTTGCACAGGAAGATTATGTATCAAATTATTTAGAAAAATAAATAATATGAAATTTTATAATTTTTTTTTGAATGGTTAAATTTTTTAAGGTCATGTTACCCAATAAATTATACTTGGAAATCAATATCAAAATTGAAGAAACCAAATAAATAGCATAAGAAAAATGAGTATAAGAAAATAACTTGCCAAATTCATTCCCATGAACAATTATGTATATTTTGTTAATTCATTCTAACACTATTTTCTTAACTCTTAAGTCAGTGACCTCAATATCGTTAGTCATATACACACAACCTCCACATTTTTCTTGGCTTATGAAATTAAATTAGATACAATTAGAAGACCCACTTAAAATAAAATAAATAAACTCCATATTAGATATAGTTAAAAGAAAATAATTATTTTTTTCCTTAATGTTGCTGGCCCTAAACCGATATGTCATGAAATGCAATTTCACAACCATAAGTACGGGAGAAATCCCCCACCAGCCAACACAATTTTGTAGCCACATCCTATTCAGTGAGCTTGAACCATAAATTTCTAGCAAAAACTCATGACGATTCAAAGCCTCTTTTTTTCCAATTTCATTTCCAATATTAGACGGGTATTCATAGGCTCTAGTCCACTGATAAAGTTGGAATTTAACACAAGCAATTGGAGAAAATTAGTCTAAAAGGGGGAAAAATGAAGAAGGTGAAGAGTTCCACCACTAGCAGAAAGTCGAGCCATGAATTTCTTCTCATATGCTGTCTGTAGTAATTGAAATGTTGTCACCAGTAGATAGTCTAAAAGAATTGCATCAATGTCAACAAATCTAATAATTGAAGTGAAATCAACCCATAAAATAAAAAAAGAATGATATACATAAGAACATAAATAAATATTATTAACTGATTCAAAAACAAGTAAAATGGTCATTACCAACAATATATAGGGAAAGACATATTTGACCAAGTTATTGTGATGGCATAATTTCAACAGAGTGTCAACAGCTTTCTATCTCTAGTTCTATTTTACATTTGACTCTATTTCAATTAAAGCAGAACACATAACAATGTGCATGGATGAGATATGAAATGCTATTAAGTGACTTTAGTAGGAATTGCAAATAAACCTGACAAACTTGATACCCATAGGTACCCGATCCTATTAAAACGGGGAGTACCTGACTAAATAGGTAATTCGGTCGGGTATGAAATAAAAAAATCAACCCGACTTAACAATGTGCCGGAGAAGGTTATGATAATTTTTACTTTGTATCCAACCCATTTTTTTTTTGACAAAAATAAAAATATTTACAAAAATTCTAATGATTTGAAAAGTAAAAAGATAATAAAACTTATCAAAAAAGCTTAATAATTTTAATTGTAATTTTAGTTTTTAGAATACTATTCATTAAAAAAATGAAAATAAAAATATATAAATATATTTAAATTGGCTAATAAATGGGTAATATGAATTACATGTACCAGCCTTTCCCCGACCCATCCCCGGTTTAAGTGGGGATGGGGAAAAATTTTTTATGGGTACATTTACGGGTGTAGCATACCCGATTCCGACCTAACCCCTTGTCGTTCTTATACTTCAGGAAATTAAACATTTTATTTTTCTCTATGACTATATTGTAACGAGAATTTTATAAACTATGAAACGTTAATTAAATCATATTTATTATATACAAAAGAAGCAACGTAATAACAACTCGATTTAAAAGCATATAAAAAATAAAAATTAATGTATCAGCTAAAAAGTAAATAGTCTAATACAAATTACAAAATACTTTCTAGTTAAGACATATATACTAAAAAATTTTAAATTAAAAAAATCAAAAAACTTTGAATATATAGATTAATTGAAAATATAGAGAAATAAATAACTCAAGAATCTATATATTAATTAAATGAGAGGTGCTGTAGTAAATTTTTCCTGCGATTTTCCAGCCTAAGTTGCACTTAGTAAGGACATTTCGGTCATTTCATTATTTCTGTGGTGACCTATGCAGTAAAATCTGATTTCTATCATTTTTCCTTCATTTTTGATTTGTTCTTATCTCATCCAATCCGTTCTTAAGGATTACTGCATGGTCTCTTTTTGTTCTCTTATCAAAAGCTTAATTTTTTTAAGCAAAGAATCTTAATCTGATCTATTTCCACTTAAAAAATTCTTGATATTATCCTATTATCTAATTTCTATCCCTCCTTAAACGATTCGGTTATGTATTTGATTTTTGGTAGATTTTTGTTTAAATATTGACATACTTTGATTTTATACATCCTAATCATATACAATCTGTAACTGGGACGGGATAGGTTGATTTTAGGGTTTTAGTGTATCTAGTATATTAACATAATCAATTAGGGGTTCTATTTGCAATCTATAATGCTGTCTATAAGGAAGTATGTTGTAATTTGAATTAGTTCATTTTGTGGTATTGTGCTTTTAAAAATTACTAGTTGTATACACGTGTGTTGTACGGAATGGAATAATTAGCCAAAAAAAGCGTGATAATTTGAAGAACTAAATAATCATAGTTTTATTGCGTACTACTCACTCATATACACATATTACTAATAATTACAACTTTATTGTGTACAATTCTTCACTTTGTACAAAACTAATTAAATTGTCATTCATAAAATAATACTCTTAATTAATAAAAATGAGAATTAATGAGGCCTTTTTTAATATAAATTTAATTTCGCGTTGACTATGAAAATCAAGAAACCTCAGGGAAAAGAGAGCATACAAAATTTATATAACTCTAAAATTACCTCACACCCATATCTTTGTTCAATAAGTATTAGTATAAAAACTCTAATAACCATTTAGAGTGCGGATGTCATTTATTTACCAAAATAAGTTCTTTACCACATTTATTCTTTACCACGTATTTTTCAAAAAAATTATTTTACGCATCTCATATAGTGTCATACATTCTTTAAAGAAATCACTATTCACTAAATCTATTCTAAAAAATCTAATGTACACACCCTCCTATTATAAAAGACTCAAGGGAAGCAATATTGCAATAAAGGATAAATTCTATATGATTTACCTTTAACATTAATTTTTAACCACTTTCCACTATAAAAAGAATTAAAAGAATTTTTTATTTTTGTTTTAAATTATCACTATCAAATATTATTACTGTTGTATTCTCTTAAATTAAATTTTTACCAATATATAGGTTCCCACCAAAAAATAATAAATTAAGTAATGTAGTAAATAAATAGCCAGATGTGTTATGACATGTGATTTGTCATATTGAATTGAATTAAAGTAAAAGTTTTGAACTGATTTAATTTAATTTTATTATTACTATTATTATTATTATGCCATCAATTTCACGAGCAGGCATTTAATCGAAATGATAAGAAAGTCCAAATAACTCAAGACTTGAAATTTGTCTGTCAACTATTAGAATTTTAGAGAAATAAAAATTTTTTGAAGATAGCCTAGAAACTAATAAAATAGATATACAAAACACTAATAGATAAAAAATAGAATAAGATTGAAGATTAATTTGGAGTATGTATGTATGAAAAAAAATATAAGATTGGAGATTAACTTGCAATCTCCAAACTTATATATGTATATATAATATATATTAATATGAGAACGTGTACAAGATTGAAAGCAAATAAAATAAAAGCACATATAAACGGAAGAGTAGATATATATTTATTTATTTATTTTATTTTTTTGAAAATTATCTCGACTCGAAAATCCAAATCCGAGATATAAATTTATTTATATATATATATATTATAATATGTATTATATTTACATATGTTATTTGTGTATAAAATAAAAACATATATATAAGATATTAAAGATTAATTTGAAACTTAATTAGTTGGAAATGTATATTATATATATATTATTAAAATCTATATATTTATAATACTAACTAAGTGATATGTTAATTTTTCCTATCTAAAACTGGCACCCTAAGCGAGTTAGGAATCTGATATCATTGCGATGTCAAGATGATCCACATCTTTTTTTCTTTTCTTTTTTTTTTTTTTTTGAAATTCTCATAATTTTGATTGTTACTCTAAAATCTCTATCTATTCCGGTAATCTACCAATTTATACATTTCCCTACAAACTAGGTGATTTTACATCCTTTTAAATTTGTATAGTAATTTTTAATAATCTATTCATGTGCTCGCCTTAATCTTTTTTTTAAAATACAAATTTTCAGAATTTTTTTTATTAGATCTTTTAAAATCCAAATCCCTTTTTTTTTTTTTTTGAAATTTTAAGAATTTTGATTATTACTCTAAAATCTCTATCCATTCCTTTAATATACCCTTATATCCCTACAAAATAGGTGATTTTACATCTTTTAATTTTGCATAGTAATTTTTAATAATTTATTTATCTACTCATCCTAATCTTTTTTTCTCAAATTTTTAGAATTTTGTTTATTATATCTTTAATTTTGTATAATAATTTTTAATCATTACCCAGTTGTTGAAGTGGAACTTTGGTCTTTGGAATACTTTAGATTTCGTTTGACTAAGTAAGTGTATCAATCAAATTCTTAATTACCTCTTTCTTTTTGTTTAACTGGGTAAGTACAGCGACAAATTCGTAATTATCTCTTTCCTTTTATTGTGTTATTTTTCGTTTTCAAAATATTACATACATATATTGACCAATAATGGATCAATTAACATAGAATATCAATTATAGAGGCAGTTGTAGATATTTTTCTTTTAGTTAATTTTTAGTTCGAGTGATTTAGTTGATGAATATATATCATTTTTATTTTTTATCATTTAATTAATTGTTTATTTAGTTTGTTTTAGAGATGTATATGTGTTTTCCGTGCAACACACGTATAGAGTAGTTAGTTAAAATAAATAAAGGAAGAGGCATATATATAAGTAGGATAGTGATTTTGGCGGAAAAATTTACATGTAGCCACTATCCTACTTTAATATATATAAAATAAGATAAGATAAGAGTTTTATGCATATCATAATTGTGATTATGATCAAAAGTTCATTTTCCTTGACAGCGCATTTGTTTAATATACGATTCAATTACCATGCAATGATGATTAATATACTATCTATTATAGTAATTATCTAATAGCTAAATTCACACTAAAAAATAAGAAATTAATTTACAAGCAAACTATTTGCGTATCATATATCATTGTTAATATTGTAAAAGATTACTATATTTTAGACTTTTATGTCTGAATTGTGAACTTCCTGTGCAACGTACGGTTAAAAAAAAAAAAAAAAACTAGTTACATTTATGTGGATACATGCCGATCTATACACTCGACAGTGATTTCTATGGAGTTAGATCGAACTTCTGTATAAAACTCGAGAAGCAATAGGAAACTGCTAAGTCACATGACTGGTTCCATAGAAAAATATACACTCGACACCTCATAATATCGTCACATTAAAGCATAATTTTTAACTTTTTCAACAAAACTCAACCAACCTAATTTTGCATGATGGTTGACAAACGGAACAAGAGTCACTCAAATCCTGGCCCAATATGGCCCCAAATCAGGTTGCAAGTCAGAGTGGTGTCAATCTATCCTGGAACTAACCGGTTGTTAATATCTATCCTAAACTATCTTAATTCTTTTTTTTTTTTTAAACCTGAACCATCTAATTTTTTTTATTTTTTTTTTGAAAGGAAATTTTCATTCATTCATCAAGAGACATCTCTCCGTATCCAATCTGAGATAAAAGAGAGGTATACATTTAGTCCAGAATGAATCATATGTCGTCCTAGACACATAAGAAGCTAGATTATGGGCTATTGTACTCCATATTTTAGGAATATAACAGCACGTACCACACCTGCTTCCAACTAAAAGCCCACGAACCTCTGCTATAAGTAACGCGGAAGGAGCCATACGGTCTACTTTATTGAGTTTTTATCACGTTCAAAGCATTGATCTCAACCCTTGCAATTGCCAAATTTCGACTCCCTACAAACCGTAGCCCATGTATTATTGCTAATGCTTCTGCCATCAAAGGATCCATAATACCTCGCCGTCGACATGCAAAGGCTCCATAAATGACACCTTCACCGTCTCTCACATCCGCCAATTTGATAGCCGCATCTGTGGATAATATGAGTCTTTGGGAGATCCCTTCTTTGTTGATCCACTTTGCTTCAGCTTTGTTGCTCGGCTGCTTTTGCAACTTCTCATCATGTGTCGTGACCTTTTGATAAGCCTCCAATTGAATCAACATAGAGTCTTTAATAAATGTCACCTCCATTGGCTGACCTTCATGCAGGAGTTGATTACGAACCTTCCATATGGTCCACGTTGCCATGCACACTATCTCCAACGTTCCCGTCATAATCCCACTCCAAAGGCTCCAAATGAAGTCTCCAAATTTTAGTATGATAGCTTTCCAATAATTTGTCTTGAAAAGATTAATTTTGCTTGTTTAGCAATCAATGAAAAATACCTATTAATATAACTTGTCGAGTTTTTTGTATTTTATTGAGAAACCGAGTTGCAATGATTCTTTAAAATATAACAACTTATTAGTTTAAGTAATTAACTTTATCAAGTCAAAAGCTATTTGTTTGTTTTGCACGTCCCGTCCCCGCTATTTATATTAGAGCTTCCGCTACATAATTTGTTAACCAATATAAGATATTCGAAATTATTGTAAAATTAGTGAGGGCGTGACATCCAAAGCCTCTCGAAAGTGCTCCATCGCACTAGTTGGCCGCGTCACACTTCCTCTACATTCACTTAAAAATAAAGTTTCATTAAAATCTCCAATAAACCAAATGAAAGTTTCCAATAAGACTAAACCAGATTAAACCGCTTAATCAAAAGATAAAGTACCTGATTAATTCATACCAAAGCTTTATTAAATAAAGACGATGAGGATCGTGTTAAAACGACTTTGCCTAAAGTTTTCTCACGCCTTGTATATATGTTAAAAATAGATTTTCATATGTGCGTTGAACAGAAAATATCAAATCAAATTATATATAACATTAGTATGAAATATTGAGTAATGTATAATTAGATACATTGAACTACAATGTTTTGATTATTTTGTTGTTAATTAATAGTTAAATTATTTGCTTACTCAACATAGAATGCTATTAAGTGACCGTAACAGATATTGTAAAAAAAACTCATCAAACTCGATACCTACAGGTACCTGATCTTATTAAGATGGGGAATACCCAACTAAACAGATAATTAGGTCAAGAATGAGATAAAGAAAATCAACCCAGCTTGACAATAAATCGGGGAAGGTTATCATAATTTTTACTCGTACCCCACCCATTTAATCCTTTTTGGTCAAAAATAAAAATATTTACTAGAAATTCTAATGGTTTGAAAAAGTAAAAAAAAAAAAATGATAAAACTTATCAAGAAACTTAGAGTGTGTTTGATTGGTAAGGATTTTCCATGGAAAATAGAGTTTTTATCTAAATTCCTACTTTTGTAGTGTTTGATTCTCATTTTTACCATGGAAAATATTTTCCATCTTCTGGTCACATGACCATATTTTTCTTGAAAATAAGGAAAATATTTTTCTATAGTAGGTGTATGTTTTTGTTTTTATAGGTAATTCATATTTTTTCTTGGGTATTTCACTTCCAATCAAACACGTTGCAATTCATTTTCTATATAATTTAGTTACCACTAATTCAATTGACATGAAAATATTTTCTTTTCAACTAAATTCTATACTTGTAATCAAACACACTCTTATGGTGTGTTTGATTGCAAATTGTTTTTCATGGAAAATGTCATTTTCCATCTAAATTTTCTTGGTCTAATAAAAGACAGCTTTATTTTCTATGAAAAATATTTTCCATCTTAGTCCAAAAAGTGGAGATTTTCCTTGAAATCAAGGAAATGCATTCCTATAGGGGATATGGGAAAATATTTTTCATGAAAATGAATTCCGATTCCTTTTCACCCTCCAATCAAACGCACCATTGTGTTTATAATAATACTATTCATAAAACAAAAATGGAAATAAAAATATACAAATATATATAAATTGTCCAATAAATGGGTAATACAAATTACATGTATCAATCCATCCCCGATTTAAGTGGGAATGGGAGAAAAAAATTTTGATGGGTAAGGTAACAAGTGTAGCATACCAGATTCCGACCAGACCTATTACCATTCTTAGACATCAGAAAATTAAATATTTTATTTTTCTATGTGACTATACTGTGACGAGAATTTCGTAAACTATGGAGCTCTTCCGATCTCCATATTTATTATATATAAAAGAACCTAATAACGATTCGATATAATAGCATATAAAAAATAAATAAATAAAATTAATGCATTAGCTAAAAAGAAAATAGTATAATACAAATTATTATGAAATACTTCCTAGATAAGAGATATATATATATATATATATATTAAAAAATCTATATATTAATTAAACTAAAAATATATGATACTATAAGACGATATCAAGTTTTTCACCTTTTCTTTTACACGTGTGGGCATCTATTTTCTCAAAATCTTATAATAAGTTAGATTATTTTGAATTATTCTTTCCGTGCATCAGACGGGTGAAAAAATAGTTAAAATAAGTCAATGTAATTGCACCCATCACCAAACATAAAACAAAAAGACTATAAAGCCCCCGTTTTTCACAGTTTTGGAGGGAAAACTACGGTACAAATGTACCGCAGACTAATTTGCTTTAATATATAGATAGATAGATTCTAGTGCTTTCGATGCATTTTCTATGCTTATAATCAAACAGTACCTTAAAGTTAAGCAATGTTTCTTATCTCCTCTTGCAATTGTATAAGACAATTTTGAACTCTTGGATCTTGACTCTTATAGAAGAATTGTTAAAATTGGAAGGTAAGTATGCTTGCTTGTGTCTAGTGTTTGGCATGGTTCTGGACTTGCTACGTAAAAGCGGCAGAGTAAACCTTGTCCACTACAACATTACAAGTGTGTCCTTGGGTGGTCGGTTTTTACCAAAAGGTCCTTTTAATAACTTGAACAGAGCTTCTTCCAACTAAAACACTCTCTTGATCCATGACTTTGCATTGGAAAAAGCCTTGTTCTTTGACTGTATAGAAGTATGAAGCTTTTACATAAAACTCCACTCTTTTGAAAAGAAAAATCGAGGGAAAGTCTTTAGTTGGGTTAGGTAGAGAAAATCTATTCTATTTTGCTATTTTGCATTATTGCACAAGAAAAGTTTATTGTCTTTTGACTTAAGAAAGTATGGTTGTAATGTACCTAGAAATCAGCAACTTATCTTGTGTAAGTAAGGCCATTCCACTGTAAAAATCAGATCAGAAAAATTCCACAAAAATTCAAACTTTCCCTTCCTTCTTATACTATTTTTTCTGCTCTTTGAAACAGCAGATTTTCATCTGCATTTTCATTACAGTTGCTGTTGAGATTTTTACCTAATTGTTGCTGGAACTTGCTGTTTGTTACAGCAAAAGTTAGAGACAAAAACTAACATTTGGTATCAGAGTTTCACTGATTTTAAAGGCCTGTGAGAAAGAAAAACATTGTAGGAACTGGTTTGTCTTCACTTCCAACTCCTACAGTGTTTGGAGGGGAAAATTATAAGTTCTGGTTCGTCAAAACGAAGGCTTTCTTGATGGCACATGATCTGTGGGAAATAGTTGAGGAAGGGTACGAGCCACCAACGTCAGATGCAACCCTTACGGTAAACCAATTGAAGCAGCATAAAGATCAGTCCATTAAAAATATGAAGGCTCTCTCTTTTCTTCACTCAAATGTATCAGAAACCATTTTTCCCATAATAGTTGTTGTGACTTCAGCACAAGAAGCTTGGGAAAAACTTCAAGAAGAGTTTTAAAGGTTCAGAGAAGGTGAGGGCTATAAGATTGCAAGCATTGAGCAGAGAGTTTGAAAATTTGAAGATGAAGGAAGCTGAAACAGTTAAAGATTACACTTCAAGGGTGGTTTGATGTTGTAGATCAACTAAAGTTGAATGGAAAAGAAGTACTTGAGAAGAAAATAGTCCGAAAGGTGCTGATTACTCTGCTTGAGAAGTATGGTGCTGTTACAACAGCCATAGAGCACACAAAGGATCTATCAAACCTCTCATTAAATGAGCTTACATGTGCTTTGTTGGCCTATGAGCAAAGAGTGGCTTCAAGATCTGAAACTTCAAGTGAAGAAGCATTTCCTGCAAGATATAGGCAGCAAACCTCAAAAGGAAGTGGTGAAAAGAAGCATTATGATGAGAAGAAGAAGAAAGGGAAAGGAAATACTTATCCTCCTTGTGGACATTGTGGGAAGAACAACCATCCGGAGAAAAATTGTTGGAAAACAAAGCAATGCAAGTTCTGTAAGAAGTATGGCCATATAGAGAAGAATTGCAGGGCTAAAAATAAACATCAAAATAAGCAAGGAAATTAGAATCAACAAGCTGCACTTGCACATGAGCAGAATGATGGAAATCTATTGTTTATTGCAGTCAATGGGGCTAATATAAATGATAATGGAGCCTGGTTTGTGGATAGTGGCTATACAAATCATATGACCAACATGGAGTAGATTTTTTGTCATCTAAACACTGACGTCAAAGCCTTTATAAAGATAGGAAATGGAGAAGCTCTTCCAGCCAAGGAAATTGGTACAATTGCTGTCCAAACTAAGAAAGATACAAAATACATTGAGGATGTTTTATTAATACCTGAATTGGGCTCTAATTTGTTAAGTGTTGGTCAAATGCTTTAGAAAAATAATGCTGTGAACTTTAGAAATCGTATGTGCAAAATATATGATTCATATGATGTTGAAATTGCTTGTATACCCATGAAGAATAAAAGCTTTAGCATTTAATTGAATATATGGCTTGCAAATGTACCAAAGGCTGATATTGATTAATCCAGTTTGTTGCATAAAAGATATGGACATTTTAATTACAAGTCTCTGTCCTATGTGGATTTACATGATTTGGTGAGGGATTGCCTAAGATCACAGAACCAGAAGGGGTGTGTGAGAGTTGTAGCTTGGGTAAGATGCATAGAGAGTCATTTCCTACTGATGGTGTATGGAGAGCAACTGAAAAATTGCAGCTTGTGCATACAGACAACTGTAGTCCTGTGAAAACTCTTTCCTTGAGTCAGAATTTATATTTTGTGCTGTTCACTGAGGATTATACTAGAATGTGTTGAGTGTATTTCATGAGGAACAAGTATAATGTGTTCAATATATTCAAGAAGTTCAAGAATCTGGTTGAGGCACAATCTGGTTGCAAAATTCAGACTCTAAGATCAAATAATGGCAAGGAGTATACTTTAGCAAATTTTAACCAGTTTTGTGTGGAGTATAGAGTTCATCACCAACTTACTATTCCCTACACTCCACAGCAAAATTGAGTGGCAGAAAGGGAAAACAGATCAGTCATGGAGATGGTCAGATGTATGCTAGCTGAGAAGGGATTACCAAACAAATTTTGGGCTGAAGCAGTGTATACATAAGTTTATTTGCAAAATAGACTCTCAACAAAGGCCGTGAAAGGAAAGAAACCTATTGAGGCATGGTCTGGATTGAAACCTATGGCCAAACATCTGAAATTTTTTGGTTCTTTGTGTTATATTCATGTTCCAGATCATAAGAGAAGCAAGCTGGATCACAAGGCTGTGAAAGGATTTTTCTTGGCTATAGTTCTCAGTCAAAGAGATATAGAATCTATAACCTGGAAATTGAGAATATTATAGTTTCTAGAGATGTGAAAGTTGATGAGAATGCTAAGTGGAATTGGGAGGAATCTAAATCATAGCGGCAACCAATGGTTTATTCTACTCCAGCAAAAAATCCAGCTCCAACACCAGAAATTCAGCCGTCTGTTTCTGAAGCTAGTTCATCAAATAAAGGTCCAACTGAATCTTCTTCAAGCTCTAGTCCACCTCTTAGAGGAACTAGATCCTTGAATGAAATTTATGAGAGATGCTACATGGCAATTGTTGAACCATCCAGCTATGATGAAGTAGCAAAATATCCTAAATGGGTTGATGCAATGGAGGCTGAAATGGAAATGATTCAGAAAAATCAGACTTAGGATTTGGTTCCTAGACTAGATGATAGGAAAGTTATTGGAGTGAAATGGATTTACAAAGCAAAAATGAATCCAAATGGCTCAGTCTACAAGTACAAAAGCAAGGCTGGTTGCTAGGGGATTTCCTCAAGAAAGTGGTGTTGACTCTTTTGAAACCTTTACACTAGTTGCAAAGATGGATATTATCAGGTTGTTGATTGCTCTAGCAGCCCAAAACAAGTGGAAAATACATCGATTGAATGTAAAATTAGCATTCCTCAATGGTGAATTGCAAGAGGATTTTATGTTGAGCAACCTGAAGGTTTTCACTCAAAGCTGAATCCTAATCATGTTTGCAAGCTTAAAAAGACGTTGTATGGATTGAAGTAGGTACCTCAAAATTGATGGGTATTTATGAGCTAATGGATTCAGCAAACTGAATTATTTGCTGATGAAGTAAAGAAAGAATTTGAGATGACTAATCTTGGAGAAATGAAATATTTTCTTAGCATCGAGGTAGAGCAAACTGAAAAGGGAATTTTGATCACTCAAACAAATATGCCACTGACATTTTGAAGAAGTTTAAGATGTTGCATTACAAACCAGTTGATACTCCAGTTGCTATGAATACAAAGTTGTCCAAAGAAGATGGAGATCAGCCAACTAATAAAAGGGAATATAGAAGTCTTGTGGGGAGTTTGCTATATTTAACAGCAACAAGACCTGATTTGATGTTTGTAGCTAGTTTGCTTTCTAGATTCTTGAGTAAGCCATCTCTTACTCATTATAAAGCTGCTAAAAGGGTCCTAAGGTATATCAAAGGGACTATCAGTCATGGCATTTACTTTGAAGGAGGAGTTGGCTCAAATTTGATTGGTTACTTAGACAGTGACTGGGTTGGTTCAGTGGATGATATGAAGAGCACCAGTGGTTACTTATTCACAGTTGGAATTCAAAAAAGCAAGAAGTGGTAGCTCAATCCACAACTAAAGCCGAGTATATTGCAGCATCAGCAACTGTGAATCATGCAATCTGGTCGAAGAAAATCTTGAGTGATCTACGGCAAGTTCATATTACTCCTACTACAATCATGGTGGATAACCAATTAGCAATTGCAGTGGCTAAAAATTCAGTCAATCATGGGAGAATAAAGCACATTAAAATGAAGTTTCATGCAATCAGGCAAGCTGAAAAGGAAGGAGAAGTTCATCTCCATTATTATCCATCAGATGTTTAATTGGCTGATTTGTTCACAGAGGCTTTGCCCAAGGTGCGGTTTGAAGACTTGAAGCATCATGTTAGAGTGTTATCTAAAAGCTTCAAGGAGGAGAATGTAGAAGTATGAAGCTTTTACATAAAACTCCACTCTTTTGAAAAGAAAAATGGAGGGAATGTCTTTAGCTGGGTTTGGTAGACAAAATCTATTCTATCTTGCATTATTGTACAAGAAAAGTGTATTGTTTTTTGACGTAAGAAAGTATGGTTGAATGTACCTAGAAATCAGCAACTTATCTTGTATAAGTAAGGCCATTCCACTAGAAAAATCAGATTAGAAAAATTTCTCAAAAATTCAAACTTTCACTTCCTTCTTGTTCTGTTTTTCTGCTCTTTGCAACAGCAGATTTTCCTCTGCATTTTCATTACAGTTGCTGCTGAGATTTGTACCTGATTGTTACTGGAACTTGCTGTTTGTTACAGCAAAAGTCAGAGACAAAAACTAACAGACTGCTAGTCTCATTTCATCAATGATCTTCATACGCTGACTATCTAATTCATATCAGGGAAGCATTTTTACATGAAGCTTCCAAAACTTTTGATTTTGCTGTCAGTTGAAGAACATAATCTTTTGAGTATATTATAAATAAAGAACCTTTATGTCCCTTGTGTTGTGTGCTTCAGGCACTGAATGCTTCAGAACAGAACACACAAAATTCACAGTAAGTTGCATGCTCCTATTTGTACAGTATTTATTGTACCATTCATTCAGGTTAATTCCCTTCGTAACTTTTCATATATTCCTTTGCTCTGAGTCTAAATCCTGTAATGCAACAGGGCAGAAGTTCCGTCCAGGCCTTGAAGTAGGCCATGTAATCTTTCACTGTAGCTGCTCTATACCTTGGAGGATTATCTTCTGATAGAAGTTCTTTGATTGGTCCATAGAGCTCTGGAGATGATAGATCACTTCTAATGAAGCATGCCACTGAGATTCTTGGACTAAAATTGTTTGCAAGTACTCTGTGTTCGGCACTGAAAAACCTGTCACTTGTTATCAGCTGGAAGAGAAAAACTATCATCACAGATGAAAATGTTATTAGATTTCCGGCGGAATTTGTAAAGAAGAAAAGGTAAAGAACTCACCTGAAGAAGATCTCCAATGTTGATCACAAGAGCTCCAGGAATTGGATGAACATCGACCCACTGGTTTTGATGGAGAACTTGTAGGCCATTAATATGATCATTTAGTAGCACTGTGAGGAAACTACTATCTGTGTGCTGGCTAGTGCCTAAAGTCAGTTCCGGCAGAGGAAAAACTGGATAGTAATGGCACAAGAGATCTAGCCCCTCAGAACATCCCATGTCTATGAGGTGATCGGATTTTAGACCCAGGGCAAGTGACAGTATTTGGAACAAAGAATTTCCCAGTTTCATTACTTGCTTGGTGAATTCTATCATAATATCACTGAAAAAATCAAGAATGTAAGATTTACTGACTTCTCAAACTCAAAGGTATTGGAATCAAGAAACCTTAAGCTACTGTTTAAGATGTGATGAACATTACCTGCATACTGAGGGTAATTCATCAGGTTTTGGAAGTTCAGGAGCCATACGACAGAGAGGGTGTCTCTCCAGTTAATTAGTTGCTGAAGCGCTATACAAATCGAAATTGCTGTTATAAACGACCCTTTTTGTGTTATCTCGAGTGTACCATTCTTTCTTGACATCAGTTTCTTGTTCATAGAATCTCCTAACTCCATCCAAAATTTCCTCTAAAACGCTATTGGGGTCCCATGATTGATCACTTGGAAGAAACCCCATGTCTCAGATGCTCCTCGAACCTTGTCAACTATCTCTTTGCGCCTGTTTGGATCATCGTGAAAACCTTCAATCTATCAAAGGAAACTCGTATGGTGGATTGGATTTCTCGCTGAAATCAACTGGTGGTTACATGAATATTCTTGGCACCTTACTGATGCCAGCATCGACAAGGCCTTTGACTCCAGCTTTCGTGTCGTCAAAAGCTTGTAATTCACTTACTCTGTCATTCATTCATTGGTTTGCCGAATGGTCGACTTCAAACAGGTCGCCAGCCATTATCTCTGGGTTACCATTTTCTTGTTAGATCAGTATGACTTAAAAATAGAATTGACTGTGAACTTTAAATAACTTGTGGCTTCTATTATGAAATGTGGCAGGTTTATCTATCACAATAAGTGGCATTGATAATCTATGGAAAAATTTAGAAGCAATAGACGAGCGGCTGCCAGTCATCTCGGGCCTCCTTAAATGCGTCCTTCCAAAATATTCTGTCATA
>CAVNYN010270316.1:0-47895 GCA_963692815.1 Nyctanthes arbor-tristis
CCCAACCGCGTGTGACCGGTCTCACCCAATTGTACCACCTTAATCTCAAAATACCATGCACCGCCACCGACCCCCCTTGTCGCTCTAACCATTCTGTAACCCTACACGACGCTCTTCCGATCTACCTATCCTCACTCAGTTCCACTTTCTCAGCCTTATAGACCTTCGACAGGCAGATTTTCATATCCGGACTATCGTCGCTTTTGTCGGGGAATCTGGGGATGGGTGTTAGCAAGACCTTATCTTCAGCTGACGAGTTGTTAGAAGTGGCATTTTTGGAATTCTGGTTCCCGTTGGAGGAATTTTTCGTCTTCTTCTTCCCCTTCCTTGTGGTCGTCGACCACACATCCTTGCTCTTCTTCTTCAATTTCTTGCTCGATTTCGCACGGGGGGCTTTTCCATTTTGGGAGTGGGGCGTAATTGCTTCAGCAGTGGAGGGTGTTTCAGGAACATCATGCTCTACAGACTCAGATTTGGGAAGTTCAGCTAACTGTTTTTGCTTCTTCGGAGGGGCCTCTGGGTCTTCGTCCTCCTCGTCCTCTTCTTCCTCCGTTTCAGGGCGAGAAATCGGTGAACTTTGGGGCTCATTTTGGTCAGATTCCGGAGCAAGTGGAGTTCCGTGGTTGGAGATTTCGTCGGAGGAATTCCCTTCAGATGCAAGAATTTCAGGCTCTTCTTTCATGCCGTTTACAGGGTCGGATCTAGTGTCTGGTGTTGCAGTGGCGGTGGCAGCATCATCACCCGCCATTGTGGGGGAGGACGGAGGCGGTATAGCGACTTCATCGCCGTTGACGGATCTAGCGGCGGTATCCATATTGCACTGGAGGGGCAGGAAGTAGCCGAGTTGGGTGTGGGAAACGGTTTGGAGAAAATTGGATAGTTATGAGACCGAAAAGAACGTATGGGCCGGCCTCCTATCATACGGTCCAACCCGAATTCGCTACTTGATCTCTCTGAGATTTTTTTTTAAATTTAATTACAAAAATAGCTACGTTTCTTTGCATATCATCAAATTATCGCAATTAATTATTTTGATTCAAAAGATTGATTAGACTGGAAGGAGATAATTTGTGAAGATTAACCTTCATGAGGATGCAAGTTGATCCGTCCCCCCAAGGATATGGGTGCATTGAAAGGTATTTAAAATGTAGATTAATACAAATAATTCAAAAATAGTAACAAGGACAGCTCTTCCGATCTATTCTTATTTAAACGTTTTCACACTCTTCTATCTCTATTTTACCTCTCTGAAAGCCAAAGAAGATTTGTGGGCTACCATTGTCGATGGCACTACATTACATTGTCTAGGTGGTGATCTTCGCAAAGTGCCACCTCTAAGGTCATCCCTAGATCGGAAGAGCGTCGTGTAGTCTATTTTACAGCACCAGCACACTAAAATACAATACATCAACATCTATTTTAAAAAACTTCTCCAACCCACATACTCTATATATTTTCTATAACTATTTTTTCTATTTTTTTAATATCCAACAATTAACATATTATAAAAAAATAAATAATTACGCATCATATTAATAATCAAACGCAATATCATAGGTTATTTCCATTGTAGTAGTTCGCTACAATACTTTATCTAATATATCTTCTTTGATCTCGCAAATTAATTTCCTTCATTTTATAAAAAATAATACGTCGACAAGAATTGAATTAGGCAAAATACTTTAGATTAACTAAACCATAATTGTTTTGGAATAATACTAAATTAAAACAATGAAACCAACCTAAAAGACTAAAAACTTTAAAAAATAATAATAATAAAGGAAGGAAGTGAAGTGCACGTGAAAATGTGTTTTTTTTAAAAAAAAGGATAGACCATGAAATGGCATTTCCATAAAAAAAAAAGGAAATACCAAATAATTTACAGGTGCTACAGTGGTGCTCCAAATTTGAAGCACCACTGTAGCGGCCCCTATTTTACACTGCGCTTTTAGCGCACGATTGGTGGATTTCCCTGCGCAGGGTTGGGAATGCCCTAAGGAGTACCACCCTCCACCATTTTTGATAGCTTTGCATTTTTCCTTAGTATTTTTGTCATATCCCAACACGGGGCAAAAAAAAATTGGCGATAACTTCCTTGAAGAAAAATTCATACTTACTTAAAAGAAAATAGGATTTTTTTTCATATATTTCAATATATTGTAAAAAACATGGCAAGTTGAAAAATAGTTAGGAAAATAATTAGCCAAAGTTTTTTTTTGGGACAAAATAATTAGCCAAAGTTAATTAATGTGATTATTAAGGGTTGGTTTGCCATATGATCAGTAAGCAAAGGTGCATTATTAATCTCGTCTATCATACAAAGAGAAATGATCAAATGAGAAACAGTGTTCTTGCTCATTATAAGATGAGTACCGTTAGGTCTGTTGCTCTTTGATGCTTTCATTTTTTTTTTTGCACCCCTCATTGATGCTTTTATACTCCTGCTTTTTGACTTTTGATTAATTATTATTATTGTTGTTTTTTTAATGAATTATATTATTGTTATTATTATATTATATTAATTATTAATTAAGATTCATGACGTACTAATCAAGTTTCAATTAATGTGGTAATATAATGAATTAGGCTATATCTATATGTTCCAAAATAATAAAGGTCAGCTTAATTTACGTATTAAGTACGCAAATATGTTTATTTTAGACTCCTAATTAAGTTTTATAAGGCTTGTATTAGCTGTAATTAGTAGTTACAAATATTACAGGGAACCTTTTTTTGTTTTTCTTTAGGGCCAGGGGTTTCTTTTTAATGAAGTATAGATTAGAACCAAAATGTGTGGTACTCAGCGGTGGATCCATGATTTTTATTAACACATACTGTAATAAATTATATTTAAGTTATGAAGAAGTATATATTTGTACGTAAAAATATGATTTTGCTTGCCGACATGGAATTTCCCCTACATATACGTGCCGATTGATGGTAGTATGCTAGTATATGGACAAAAATGTTTGGATTAAATTCAATTTTGGAGTAGAAACTCTATCATACTGAATTAATTATGTCAAGAATATATATAGTAAAATAATACTGACATGCATGAAAAAAGTAAATGGTATTGTGAGATTGATGTGGGAAATTTCTAAGGAATCAACGCGGAGTTTCTTACGGAGCCCGGTTTCTAATGAGATGCTATCATGTGGTGTGTGTTAGGTGAAGTGTCAGTCTGTGATTAGAGACTGGGCTCCGTATAGAACCTGACCTTGTTTTCATAGCCGACCCTGACTCATGTGAATGAAAAAGTTCTTAAGTATCATAGCCATACCCATAAAGTTCTACACATCTACATCTTGTATCTTGATAAAATTAAAATTTGAATAAGATTATTGATAAAAGTGGTCTAATTTGTTAATATTGCACAAATTGTTTTTTCATGTGTGTTTATAGAATCTCATTGAGTGTACATGTAATTCCTTGGTGCGTACAACGTTGTATGATCACATGAATTAGTAAACTCTATGAAGCAATATTGTTGACCGTAAAAAGCCACAAATTTATCTTCTTGTGGTATATACATATTATTTGAAAAAACCTTTAAATCTAATACATCCCATCCAGCTACATCATTCAATTAAGTACACCATGAAAATATTGGGAACCTCTAATTGTAACTTAGATGTGAATGGCCTATGCAAATCCCTACTAATTTTCTTTATGGTTCTATATTTTGTTCTTATTGCTCTTTCCAATCAGTATCCCAATTGCCCAGCCTCGGAATTTTTCATTCCTTTCAGGAAAACATCATCATCACCACCTCGTGACTCCATTTCGGCATCAAGTCCTACGCTTTCTCCTAACAACAAGAGGACGAATCTTAGCCACCTAGTTTTCGGCCTAGTGGGTTCGGAAAAGGCTTGGCATCATAGGAAGGCATATATAGAATCATGGTGGAGACCAAACATTACAAGGGGATTCCTGTTTCTTGATAAAGCTCCAACAGCAGGAATCCTCCCTTGGTCTAAAGCTTCTCCTCCTTACAAAGTATCAGATGATCTTACAAAGTTTCTTAACAAAACCGACATCACAGCACAGCGGATCATTCACGCGATAATGGAGACTTATAGAGAGGATCATGAGAACCTCATCTGGCTAGTAATGGGTGACGACGATTCGATATTTTTTCTTGATAATATTGTTGATGTTCTTGCAAAGTTGGATCATACAAAGTATTACTACCTTGGTGGGCAATCTGAGTTCATTTTGTCAAATTATTGGTTCTCTTTTAGCCAAGGGTTTGGCGGGGCAGATTTATGTTGAGTGCCCCTTTGGCAAAAGCACTGGCTAAAGACATGGAAAATTGTCTCAAGAGATATGCTCATCTTCAGGCTGCTGATTTAAATACAATGTCATGTGTTGCTGATATTGGAGTCAGCCTATCTCCCCTAAAAGGAATTCACCAGGTAACTTAACAGTAATTATTATTATTATTATTATTATTATTATTATTATTATTATTATTATTATTATTATTATTATTATTATTATTGGAAAATTTGTGTTTTTCCCATAAATTTTCTTTGATATATATATATATATATATATATGTTGAAGAGTAGATCAAGATATATAGCATAATTGTTGGGTATATGTTGCCAAACAACCTTCTTGTAAGTGATGATGATCAAACTCACCTTCATAGGCCATTGCCGAGGATTGAAGCGTTATCGACCACTACGAGAAGAAACTTAGGATTGGAGCAATACCCATTTCCTTGTCTCGGGTCCAAGTGGGAGTTTTTGGGCCTTACGTGGTCTTTTGTTACTCCTTGGCCCAACAAGACTTTTGTCCCATTTGTTGTGTCTTGGTTTAGAGTACTTAAACTACAAGACTTTTATTTTGTTCTTTGAAGCTCTAAAAAGGTCTCTCTGTCCCTTTATAATTTGAAATTCAAATTTTAGGGTTTTTGGTGATGAGAGAAATCACTATCTTAGTGGTGTGATTGAAATTGGTTTCCATTTGGGTGTAGGGCGTTGCTCATCGTAGTGTTCTTTGTAAAAGAGTTTGAATCCGAGCCAAGTTTTTTTTCACTTTGTGTTCATCCATTTGTAATTCCTTGAGTGTGATATATGTAACAAATTGGTATACATTTCGTGTCTAATTGATGTGGGGGTTTATAATTCATACTTTATCAATAGTTTAATGTTTAACTGATGCTCGTTTGTACTTTGTCAACAGTTAACTGATGTCTAATTAATTGATGTGTAATTTGTTCATACTTTATCAACATATTACTATATTTTGGTATTGCAGATGGATTTGCGTGGTGATGTATCGGGTTTCTTATCATCACACCCACAATTTCCACTGATGTCGCTTCACCATTTCGACATGGTGGAACCAATATTTCCCTCTATGGATCGCGCCGAGTCAACGCACCACCTCATGAAGGCAGCTGAGGTCGACCAGTCTCGAATGTTGCAACAAACCATCTGCCATCACAGAAAAAGCAATTGGACTTTTTCCGTTTCTTGGGGCTATTCTGTACATATATACGAGAGAATTATGCCTCGAAGCTACTTACAATACCCTATTGAAACCTTTAAAACATGGAATAGGAGACCAAGGCCACCTCATTATATGTTCAACACAAGAAGACCCTCTAATGATCCTTGTGAAGCACCCCATCTTTTCTTCTTTGAATATATAGTAAAAACGCCCAAAAATGAGGTTTACACAAATTTTTCTAGAGCATGGCCTCGGGGGATGCCTGCTTGTTCTTCATCAGGCAATCATTCTGCAGATATTATTTCCGCGATCAATGTCTTCTCGCCGGTAACAAAGCGCCATGAGGTATGCTTTCTACCTATATATGACAATGTCGTTAGCATTAATAAATGGAGAAATTCCACTAGCGCAACACTACACACACCGATATTAATGTCTCCTAATAATTTTTGGTCTTTTTCTTTTTCAGATTGGTCGAAGTGAATGTTGTGACATTGTTCGAATAGACGGAAGCAAAGCTGACATCAAATTTAGAGAGTGCATGACAGACGAGATTATTGCATAAGTACAGCTATAATTAAGTGTTTTTCAATCAAGAATAATAATAATAATAATAATAATAATGTAACCCCAACGATGAACTATACGAGGCGGAAACTTTCCAACATTTAATTTCAAGCTGAGTATAATAGGCTTGTTTTACAATTTAACTATTTAAGTAAACCTTAAGTTTAGTATGCAGCTGCAAGTGTGAAAAATATATGAATATTTTGATAGTTTTATATGTTCCACCTCCCCATGTATTTTTTATACTTGCATTTCTATTTTAATATTTGATTACATTAAAATTCTTAGTATGGTTACATTGTTGTACAATAAGTACTTCTAGGGAAAAATTGAGCCTTCTCACACTTGCAAGAAGTGTTGATTTCCAATGAACACTACAAGAAAATATTAAACTATTACCCTTAAACACTACAAGGAGTGTTTATTTTCTTGTAGTGTTCATTGGAAATCAACCGAAACTAAAAGTTTGTTCGTGATTATCATGTTGTCAAACTTCTGTATATGCCATCTATATATGTCATAAAATTTTTGAGGGTTTTTTAGTTGGGAAAAAAAGATCTCTTAGGTTTTATTGTATAATAATTTCATTAGAGTCAATTATTTAAATTAACAAAATTAAACAGATTTTCAATGCATCGATTATGCTATGTATGATCAAAGGTCAACATTCTTTAGATTCAATTATTTAAATTAACAAAATGGCATGCAAGAATTTATTTATATTTCAATGCATCGATTATGCTATATATGATCAAAGGTCAACATTCTTTTTCCATTAACAAAACAATAAACAGAAGAGGACAATTTGTATCCCTATACAAATTAAATAGAATTTTTGTTTTCAACCGCAGCTACTAGCTAGCTATATATGTGCCTATCTTTGAACAAGACATGTAAAGTAGTAGTGGATGGAAAATGATAAAGAAGACAGCCAAGGAGACTTGTGAACATCGATCATGGATTGAGATATGTTGTTCTAAATTTACCGTGTCACCATATATTTTAGGGGCAAATTAAATGTGGGCATGCATGAAAGAGTAGTATACTCTAAAAAGTTGGTTCAATATTTTGATAGATAAACAATTTCTTTAGAATAGAAAATAGCTTTCCAAATAGTTATGTTGGCTTTAGAAATTATAAATGGTTAAGAGAAAACCAAAAATTAATGGTATAGTACGTAATTCTTTATGAATTATATCCATCTAATTAAGCACGGTTAGGCAGATACTTAAGTATTAATTGAATGTAGGAGGTGAGATGATGAAAGTCAAATTATAATATTTGCTATTTGCAATTTACTTAATTGTGTAAATTCACTATATATTATATATTATGTTAATAGTAAGACATATCAAAATGCATTATTACCAAGACACCAAAATTCATAGATCTATATTTCTATGTTGTAACTTAGCTAATTGCGTGTAATTAAATTTCTAGCTAGCTTTTCACCTAAATTTGAAATTAATAATCTAAAATTAAAAATCAAGACTTACTAATACAAATTCAATAAGTAAACTATAGATTAGTTACATATATATGATTAATTTGCAGAAGAAGGGGAAAAAAGAATTAATTAATAATAATTAGCTGAAAACAAGGATCAATATTGCAGAAAGTAAACGGAAACCCTCCCTTGAAATTCCTCAGAACCCTAGCTCTCTTTTTGTGTTTTTGTCTCCAAAATCGTCCAACACACTATTAAATATTTGCAAGTTGCGCGAGTACATTGACTTCTATTTTTCCATTGAAGTGCCTTTCAATGAACTTATCTTAAACTAACTTTTTCTAAGAACTCTTCAAAACGTACAAGCACTCTGAGAACAAAAAAGAAAAGCTAGTCAAATGTATACAAATATTTTAGATTTTCCAACTCTTAGTCTATACTTGTATTTATAAAATCCCTCAAAGAACTGCATATAGACCAGTTCGGTTCTCCATCCACTAGATGACACATGGCGCGTCATGAAACTAATGTTGGTGCCTTTGTATGCTACGTGTCCGTTTGGCTGCAATGGTTGGCAGAAGATCAAAATCACTGCATAGACTACTCCACCACTTCTCTTTTGGCTTACATATTTTTTCCTTAGGCAAAACTCAACGTCAAAAAATCGAAGCTTATTAGATATAAGTAAAAAAATTGTACAAACTATAGGGTAAGGCATTAGCTAAAGTAATAACTTTAATGAGTTCAGCACTCTAAAACCAGGGTTAGGCAGCTAGTTTGCGCCAAATTATTCCCTATTCCCTACTTGAGATCGTGTTACACGCACAACTTATATTGTTATTAACTTCTTATATAGTAGTTGTAGTCCTTTAATGTGGACCAGTAATTGATCAATAAATTAAATACAACTCCGTGACTTTAGATTAATTTAATTAATTAAATAGACAATTCAATTCAATGGTTTAAACAAGAGAACCCCGCTCTTAACATGTTTTATAGAATTGTATCAAAATTCTAAAAAATGTCATCGAAGGCCGTATTTTCCCAAGATAAACTGCATAATCTATGGAAAATACTGCTCATTTTTGGTCTAGTCCTTTACTCGATCACTATTTCCCTTTACAATTTTCCGTCCAGTTCGGATTTCTTTGGGTCTTTCAGGATTTCAGATATTTCATTCTCTTCATCAGGAGAAAATACCAAGGATTCTCCAACTAATCTCAGTCACCTTGTTTTTGGACTTCTTGGTACTGAGGGTGGTTGGCATTATAGAAAGGCGTACATCGAATCATGGTGGCGACCAAATGTTACCAAGGGATACATATATTTAGATACAGGGCCGACCGGAGATCTACTGCCCTGGTCCAATGCTTCTCCGGCCTTTAGGGTTTCGAAGAACCTAGCCGAATTCATTGAAGAAATAAAACCAGCAGAGCCTTTTGTGATTCGATTGGTTCATGGAATATTGGAGATCTTTGAAGAAGAGAAGGAGAGTGAAGATTTTAGATGGTTAGTAATGGGAGACGATGATTCCATATTTTTCCTCAATAACATTATCAATGTTATTGCAAAGTATGATCATACTAAGTACTATTACCTTGGCGCCCCGTCCGAGTTTACATTGTCAAATTTTGAGCTTTCGTTCGACCAAGGATTCGGGGGTGCTGGATATATTTTGAGTTACCCTTTGGTCAAAGCCCTAGCAGAAGACATGTATAGTTGTCTCAAGAGATATTCACAATTAATTACTGCTGATTTCATAGTAATGGCTTGCATATCTGATATTGGAGTTAACCTTTCTCCCCAGAGTGGATTGCACCAGGTAATACTCTATTCCACATTAATATTGGTGCATAGATCAAGTTTGTTAGGATTATATATAGCACCGACAATGACAATGATAACCATCACACACAACAGCTTGGTTAGTCCTCTTAACGAGGTTGACGTTTTAGAATGGAACCCCGAGTCGGCACTAGACCAACAAATACTCTAATGAGTCCAAACATTCTTTGGGAGTAGCCTCTTTGATCTTCCTTCAAAAATAGCTCCTTCACTTATTGATAAAAAATAAAAAAAAAAAATTATCCCTCATCAAGTATTTATATGGTACTCCCTCCGTCCCAATTATTTATTCCCATTCATTTTTTCACCAGGATTAAGAAATGAGTTGACAAGACACATTTTGTGATCCATCTTCCTAATTTATCCCTATTTAATTAGTAGAATTGAAAATTACTAATTATAATTAAAGTATTAACTAGGGATAGATTTATAAGACTTTTTAACATAGTAATGAGACTATATATTTGGGGCATCTTAAAAAGGAAATGGGACCAAATATATAATTGAGACAGAGTAGTATTAAACTAAAGCTCATTAAGTTCCAACTTGCAGTGGTAGATCAAGACTCAATGAACGTATTGATTTAAAGATTGGTCTACTCTAACCTGGCTTAAAACTAGCTAGATGTGTGTGATAATATGCGCTCATATACTCATTAGGCTTCACAAACTAACCAGGTCGAATTTATAGAATTTTCATAAGTAGATAGCAACTAGAGAGGTCTCAATTAATTAACTGACATGCAGATTGACTTTCGCGGAGATCTATCCGGTTTCTTATCTTCACATAAGAAAACCCCATTGATGTCACTTCACCATTTCGACACCGTGGACCCTATATTTCCCGGGATGGATGCTGCTCAATCAGCACGGCACCTCATGAAGGCGGCCGAGATGGATCAGTCTCGTATGCTACAACAAACCATCTGCTATCACAGACAAAACAACTGGTCATTTTCCATTTCATGGGGCTATTCGGTGTATATATACGAGAGAATTATGCCTCGAAGCCATATGCAAAGGCCGATTGAAACGTTTGAGAAATGGCTTTGGCATGCGGATCCTCCACACTATATGTTCAACACACGATCGCCTTCAGATGATCCTTGTGAAGCTCCCCATGTCTTCTTCTTTGAATCCATTAAAATGACACTAGACAACATGATCTTTGCGAGCTATTCTCGTGCAAAGCCGCGTGATTTGCCGGCTTGTGAACTAGGTGGAGGCCATGCTGCGGATTCCATCACGAAAATTCACGTCTTTTCGCCCGCAACCAAGCGAATTGAGGTACATTTTGGATTGCTGCACAATAAGCCTTTGACCATTCAGTTAACTTTTACTAAAAATTAATCAACAAGTGATCAAACTTCATTTTTAATTTCAAATTTCAAAATTTTCAAATTTCTAATTAAACCATGCTTTCCAACGTCACCACCACGTACGTATATTTTGAGAAAAATCATTTTTTTAAAAATTTTACTACGAAATCAGAACTCCTACTTATTGGTGCCTTTTCATATGGTTGTTTCAGATGGATAGATGCGAATGCTGTGAAATTGTTCAGGTTATAGATGACACGACGGCAGAGATCAACTTTAGAGAGTGCATGACGAATGAGATTATGGCTTAATTAGTCAACATATATACCATTTCTCTTGTCTGAGAGTTTGCCAGAGATTTTTGTTTGATATTACTTCTTCGGCATACTCACAAATGTTATTTGTTTCTATGACTAAAATCAAGCGGTTCACTATATATATTGTTGTCTCATTTTACTTTTTATCATGACAGCTTAATTAACTGTGCACAATGCCTATTAAGATTTGAGATTCCTAGGTAACCTTGTAAGGAGGAGTACAAGTCCTTAACCATTAATTTCCCTATTAAGATTTGAGATTCCTAGGTAAACCTTGTAAGGAGTACACGTCCTTATATATTAACCATTAATTTCATATTTATCCGATAGGTGGGATTTATGTTAGCAAGAAGTTGGCTCGCTGGAGCATACCAATATAAAATCTGGATGTGCTTATTTTTGTCTTAATCGAAATTAATTGCTCATTAGAACTTAGTTAGTTCGGATACAAGATTAATTAAAGACTTGTTCTACCGTAAAAGTTTTTTTTTTTCCTGAGCATTACTTAAAGGGATTGTAGAAGATGTGAGTCGAATCCTTAATCAAAAGTGTGGAAAGCTCACTTGGATGCGGGACCACATGAGCCTAGACAATTTAAAAAGTCAACCTTGTTAAGAGTGTAGCCCAAAATCGTTCTATGTTGGTCACTGATTTGGTATATTTGTTAAATGCACGCAGAATTTATCCCTTAACAATGCCTTGTGTTGGACTATATGTACCCTCTTCCCCGGCTACCCCCGTTTTCTGAAAAATCATTTTAGAACCCTTTGAAAAAATTTAAAAAAAAAAAAAAATGGTGTTTCTACTAAGAGTTGTCAAGTTTCTATTACCCCTTCTATAATCTTTTGGCTCTGCCCTGGTGTGAGGATTGCTGATTTATCTGTGTGCCTTAATACATTTATAAGCTGCCAACATGAAGGCGGCATGAGGAAATTCCTGCACCTTTATATATAAATTAGTGTTGTAAATAAAAGCAGCTTTAGCGGACTTAGGAGTCAAGTAAAAGAAAGACAAGCTATGCATAAGAGGAAGTGTGGCAAAAAGCCTAATGCCGGCCTATATTAATTATATTTGGATTAATGTTAATTATCCCATGTTGAGACAATGTCTATCATCTTAATTATCTTGTATTTTTAAGCCTAATTAATGCCGGCCTTTGTCATATTAATTTGGATTATTATTATTGTTATAATCCCATGGTATGGTAAGCCAATACCTTCCGATCTATTTTTACCTTTTCTTGTCCAAACACAACCCATCTCGCTCCAACTTTTCTAAGGAAACAGAAAATTAATGAAGTGGTTTCTTTGATTTTTACAACTGCGGGTTTTTTAATAAAGAGTTTCCTTAAAAAATTGCCCCACCTTGGAGTGGGGGGGAGAGAGAGAGAGGAAATCCTCAATTTTCACAAATATATAATAAAATCATTTATGATAACTATGAAATTGCACATTATGAACCCCCTACATATAAGAAAGAATACGTGTATGAAGTCTGTTGGAGAAGGAATGAGACCCACAAGCTAAATTCTTACACAAAAGAGAATGCTTTCCTCTTCTCCAACAGTTTAAGATTACAGACGAAGATATCCAAGAAAACTCCCGGTACGTACGTACCCCAGGTGTGTGTTTGTGCATTGTACATGTAATGTAATTATAATATTGTAATAATTCCTTTGTCTTTTTCATGCATGTAATTTCTCCCTTGAATTTGCAAACTTGAAGAAACAAGGTTATCATCCCTTCTCATCTTTATAATATTTGATCCAGTTTAGAAACCTTTAATTTCAAGGACAAAAAAATGAGAATTATGCCTTTTAATATTGATGTGGCTGGATTAATATGCAAAACCCAATTAATCTTTTGTATGGTTCTTTATTTCATATTCATTGTTTATTCAAATCATTATCGACCTAATTGTCCAGCTTCAAATTTTATTTCTTCTGAGAAAGTAGAACCTGCAATTTCAACCTCATCGAATGCTGTAGTTTCATCGACAGTTTCTGATCCAACTCCTCAAAATCCTACACCACCACCTCCTCCTCCTAAAATTTTAGATCCAGTTCCTACAGATTCTATCGCGACTTCCAGTTCGATTACTAAAAGCGATTCTGCCGTGATCTCGGATCCAGTTCCTAAGGATTGTCCGACAGTTTGTAATCCGGTTGTCAAGGAAGATCGGAAGAGCGTGCTAATGATTCTCCGACGAATCTGAGCCACCTAGTTTTCGGCCTCGTAGGATCCGAGCAAGCATGGCATCATAGGAAAGCATATATAGAATCATGGTGGAAGCCTAATGGTACAAAGGGATTTTTGTTTCTTGATAAAGAGCCGTCGGGGGAAATCCTTCCTTGGTCTAGTGCTTCCCCACCTTATAGAATATCGGATGATATAACGAAGTATATCAGCAAACCGGACATCACGGCCCAACGTATTTTTCATGGGATCCTGGAGACTTATAGGGAGGCGGATCAGGAAAATATGAGGTGGCTAGTAATGGGAGACGATGATTCAATATTTTTTCTTGAAAATATGGTCAATGTTCTTGCAAAGTATGATCATACCAAGTACTATTACATTGGTGGGCATTCGGAATTTATTTTTTCGAATTATTGGTTCTCATTTAGCCAAGGGTTTGGTGGGGCTGGATTCATGTTGAGTGCCCCAGATCGGAAGAGCTAATTTCTGAACAAACGGAAAATTGTTTAAGGAGATATCAACATTTAGAGGCTGCTCTTTTAACCACAATGTCATGTGTTGCTGATCTTGGAGTCAGCCTTACTGCCCTACCCGGAGTTCACCAGGTAATTAATGCTCATTCTAGTTCTGGTCTTAATTATCTTAATTAGATCGAGTTGCTCGTAAAAGCTAGGGCTAATATGGTTTTCTTGTAAAAGAGACTCATAATGTGGCTTGTTACACTCTGCAGTTAGAGACGTGTTTATTAATTTTTATTGGCCGTATCATGATTCTGGTTCCTTGAAATATTCATATATATATCCGCTATTGTCCTTTAAGGTTCAACTTGATGTTGGTATTACAGATGGATATGCGCGGAGATGTATCCGGTTACTTATCATCACATCCGCAATTTCCACTCATGTCGGTTCACCACTTCGACATGGTGGAACCAATATTTCCGACGATGGATCGTTTCCAGTCGACGAGCCACATGATGAGGGCGGCCAAGCTCGACGAGTCTCGGATGTTGCAACAGATAATTTGCCATCACAGGAAAACTGATTGGACCTTTTCCATTGCATGGGGGTATTCCGTGCAAGTATACGAGAGAATTATGCCTCGAAGCTATTTACAGTACCCTATTGAAACCTTTGAAACATGGTTGCCGAATCCAACGCCGCCTAATTACATGTTCAACACGAGAATGCCTTCTAATGATTCTTGTGAAGCACCCCATGTTTTCTTCTATAAGACCATAACCAGAACAGCAAAGGGTGAAATCTATACAAGATTTACAAGAGCCCGGCCTCGGGGCCTGCCGGCTTGTCCAATATCAGGCATTTCAGCAGATATTATTACCAAAATTAATGTCATCTCACCAGCGACAAAGCGCACTGAGGTATGGTCTCCTAATATTCTCAACTTAAACATGAAAACATGGGCTAAACATCGATCAACGCTATTAATAATTCCTAAGAAAACACAAAATTAAAGTCACTTATTGATATTCTGGTTTCATATATAATTCTTTCTTTTCCTCATCAGCACGACAAGTGTGAATGCTGTGATGTTCGAGTACACGGGCACAAGGCGGACATTAGAATTAGAAAGTGTGTGGTGAATGAGCTTCTCGGTTAATGGTACTAATTAAACTCTTGTTGGTACATTAGTTAGTATATGATATTGTGAATTATTACAGGGATGAGTTTTCCCTCATTATTTTGTTGCATGGAGGGCCAAAAAGACAACATTTTTTTTTTAGCTCCAAATTCATCCTCAGAAATCACATAGGATTGTTTAGTATGATTTTTCAGCAAAAAAGTTATTTAATTACTGTACACATGTGTGTATTGTTTTGTTTGTTCATGATCAATCATGAATAACCCAATTGCCGCCGGCCGGCGTCTGGTCCCTTAGCTTGTATATTCTTTTTCCAAGGGTTTCATTTTTCCCTCTTTTAAATATACTAGACTTGGTTGTGTTGTGGTTGATTTATTCTTATAATGAACTAGATTATCACCCGTGCGTTGCACGGGAAGATACCAAATCAACTTATATCTAATATTAGTACGAAATGCTAAGTAATGCATGATTAATCATATTGAACTATAGTGTTTTGATTATCTTGCTGTTAACTAATAGTTACTATGTGCTTACTTGATATGGAATATTATTAAGTGACTTTAATAGGAGTTGCAAAAAGACCCGACAAACTCGATACCTACGTACGGGTACCCGATCCTGTTAAGATAGGGAGTAGCTGACTAAATTTTTATTTGGTGCACCACATTTTTATTGCACTAGAGGGGCTTAATCTTGGTTCATTACTATGTTTAAATCCTATATTAAGGTTTTCAATAATTAACATATCTGGTTTATAAATGATGATTTATAGTTAAATATTATTCAACATGCTTTAAAATCTGGAACAAATTTTACAATCTTTTTTTTTTTTTTTGGTTTATTGTTGTTTACTTATTTAAACTTGACAAAAATACATAATCCATTTAACAACTATATAAAAATATTGTTATAGACATATATAATATAATATAATATAGATATAGAAAACTAAAGAAAAAGAAATACAATGAAAAAAGTTTATAGGATTTAACTAAACTAACAATTAAACTTTGAGGGTATTTGACATAATTACAATGGGGCATAACTTCATAAATTTCTTTAGATATAATTTTTTTTACTTAAAATATAAACTCAATATAATTGTAATATATTTAATTTGTACTTTCATTGGGAGGTAAGGAACATATGTTGGGACCCTTTCCAATTCGTACATTTTTTGACTTTGAAATAAAGGCACCTTGAGTTTCGATTTTTGGGCAAAAAGAAAAAAAAAATTGTAAAAGGAATAGATCTGATGTTCTCCCATAAAAGAACCGGGGTTGGGGTTTCACATTCATAATAATATATAACAGGAATGCAGAGATTACCATATCTAGGCGGTACAATGTTATCGAGAAACTCAAATAATCAAACTCGTTGATTAATTGAAAAATGTATGAGGAAGATAAAGAAAAATAAAAACACAAAAATTTGAGGTGGACAGTTTATATACAGTGTACTAGTATATACTAGTTGGTTGTTTTACAATTTTTATTTTTATTATACATATACATAGCTTGATGCGACTGATACAATAATGTGCAAATCAGTTAACAATATGTAACAATAGATAGAGCCTTGTAATAATAGGAAGAGACGTCCTTTCATCCATGTAAGAGGTAAGACCGTCAACTAGTAAGAGATCATCGTTTTAATTGCTTGATGTATAACAAAACAGTTAGTTCTAAATTTTACCAACAAGTCTATTAACCACCTTCAAAACATATATAGCAATATACTACCAATTTTTCTATATATGAATTGAATTGGTCGTTTGGTATGTTTGGTAGCTAAGTGTAGCGTGTTAAGAAACCAAATCACCTCAAGCCTATATTTACTCTTCTGTCTCATAAAAATAGGTTTACTCCTTCTTTCATACAAATTAAGAAAGTGTAATTAATGTTATTGGAATAGTGAAGTTTATGTATTTTCCTAATATAGCATTTCTTTTACTAATTATTTCACTTTAATAATTTTATTTTGTTAATTATAATACACATTAAATTAAATAAGGGCATATGTGAAAACTAAAATTTTAAAGGGAAAGTGACATCTTTCTGAGACCGATGAAAAAGAAATACATTTCTATCTTTGTGGAACGGAAGAGAGAGTGTGTTAAATATATGATATAATATATATTTCTTCGAAGTGTTTGTATATGTCTATCTTTGACCAAACGGACTATTATTGTTATTTTTTAAAAATAATAATATCAAATTAAGTGTTATCTGTGTTAAATATATGATATAATACTTATATTTCTTCGAAATATGTGTGTATATGTCTATCTTTGACCAAACGGATTATTATTATTGTTATTTTTAAAAATAATAATATCCAATTAAGTGTTATCTAAGTAAACCAAACTTTCATGCATCAGCGTTCTATTCTTTCTTTTTCTTTTCTTTTTTTTTTTTTAAGTACAATTTAAAGATGGTAAGGATGGAGATGGTGACTCAATCTCGAATCAAACAATGCAGGATGTCTTTACCTCTAAAACAAGCTCTTTTGGTCACCATTATAAAAATTAAATTTGATATTTGTGTTCTTGTTCCCCAGCTAGTGTAATTATATATATATATATATATTATATATATATACACACACGTGTGGGGGTTGCAACTTGCAACTTTCTTATAGGAGCTAATTAATTCCAAAATATTACGCGGTCAAGTTTTCCATACAAATATAGCTAGATAGGGAACTTATCAAATGCCCACCACTAAAATATTGTGAAAAATGTCCACTATTAATTTTTTTTTTCTTTTTATATATACAGAAGGGGGATAGCGGAGGAGGGATGTCTATGGTCGGACCTAGGTCTCGAATACAGACTCTCTCTTTTGAGGCACAACTGATTCGATATTGAGGTACAAGTCTTGTTCTTCAATTTGTCACAAGTATTTGATACATCTTTCAAAATTTTCTTAATATCCATCTAAGATGATACACAAATTGGACACACCAATTTAGGGGCTGGCCGATTATATATATTCCCTCCATCCCATTTATCTTGTTCATGTTTCTTTTATATTTTCCTTTTTTCTGTCCCATTTACCTTTCCATATTTTCTTTTTTGTTTGTCTCATTTAATTACCTTGTCCTGTTTCTATATTTAGTGTTATTTTCCATATTGATTTACAATTGATTATACCCCTAATTATATATAGGTATTTTCTAGGTTCATTGCATTACATTAAATACACACACTTAATAATTAAATAAGGGTATTTTAGAAAGGTTAATTTGTAAATTTGCTTTTCAATACTTTTTTTAATTTTTGTTTAAAAAGTAAAGTGGACAAGATAAATGGGCTGGAGGAAATATTTGACCCAAATACATGCACACGCACATGGTAATTAATTACTTGAATCTTTGTGCAAACTTTCTATTTTGACCTAAATTATATGGAGATCAACTTTTCAATATATATCAAACATTTTAATTTTTCTTTCCTTTTTCTGCAAGCTAACCAGATCATGTGTATTTTAGGGTTGGCAATTTTGCAACTCAAGTCGACGTTGAATTATTTGTTATTTACTTTTTGCCATTTTTAACCAACCACGAATCGACTTGCGAGCTTTTCAGCTCGCCAGACGCCAGCCGTTTTGCAACCCTAGTCGTAGCTGACTTTTCACTTCAAAGAAAATATGCAGACGATAAACTTAAACATCTCTCTCTCTCTCTCTCTCTCTCTCTCTCTGAGGATGCAAATTATGAAGAAGTCAAATATTTTTAAAGAAAAAGTGACAAACTTGATTAATCAAGCAGAGATCTTCACATGTGTGTGCATCTTTAAATCCCACGAAATTCAATTCTTCTTCAAACTCTTCCTTCTCTTAAATATTTAGTTTTTACTGCTTCATAATCTTAAGGTTTTGCCAGTTTTGAACTTCAAGATGCTCTCTTCATCTTTTTCTGATAAATTCTCTATTAGCAGCCTATGCAAAACCCTTATGATTTTAGGACTCCTCCTTTATTTGATCTATGCTTCATTTTCAAACCAATATCCCAATTGTCCGGCTTCGGATTTCTTCAAGTATTCGGAAAAGATCGCTTCCCATCCCGAAGAATGAATCTTTGGTTGAAAAGTCTATGGATTCTCCGACTAACGTTAGTCACCTAGTTTTCGGGCTTCTTGGTTCAGTTCCGACATGGCATCACAGAAAGGCATACATTGAATCATGGTGGCGGCCAAACGTTACAAGGGGGTACATGTATTTAGACAAAGAGCCAACCGAAGATCTTCTCCCTTGGTCGAAAAATTCTTCTCCTTATAAGATCTCCGAGGACCTCAAGAAATTTATTCAAGAAACCAGGGGTAATTACCTCATGAACAAAATGGTTCATGCAATTTTGGAAGTTTTCAGAGAAGAAGATGGAAATTTTAGATGGTTAGTTATGGGAGACGACGATACTATATTTTTCATTGATAATATAGTTGATGTTCTTGCAGACGTGTGCTCTTCCGATCTACATAGGACATCAGTCTGAGTTTGTAATGTCCAATTTTTGGTACTCATTTAACCAAGCTTTTGGGGGAGGTGGATTCATTTTGAGTTACCCTTTGGCAAAAGCACTATCGAAAGACATGGAAAATTTTCTACGACGACATGCACATCTCAATGGACGCGGAAATTCGGCTGATATGATCACCATGGCTTGCATTGCTGATCTTGGAGTTGACTTGACTACGCATCTAGGAATGCACCAGGTAACGCCTCCTCGAGCTTTTTGTTGATAGTAAGGTCCATGTTTGTAAATCAATTCTATTTTTAAATAAAAATTAGTCAAATTAATCATATTCACATATTTTATAGGACTCGTATGTGCTGCACAAATCTGCATCATTAAACCACGCTCATTCTCTCTTATTTCTCATTAAAACTATCAAAATGAGTTTGCAAACGGACACTTAAAAAGTTACTCTTTTTTCCAATATATACGCGTGTATGTATATGTGTTAAAATTAAAGTGACGTGTTAGCTTTTATTTGAAACAATTGGTCGGACCGAAGTTCAGTTCGGTCACATTAGTGTTAATATAATAGACAAATATTGAGGGAAGATTGAGTGTGATGCTTTCACTTCTAAATTTGTGATGTCTAATTGGTCAATAATAATACACTCTAATCAAAATTAGTAGATTGCCTTAACTCTTAATAAACAATCTAATTAAATTATGAAAGTCAAACAAGTAACTTTTGCAAAACACCCATGAGATTAATTAATTATGTATCTTATTTGTACAGTTTCATCATAATTCATACATTGAATTATTGAAGTGTCACATTTATCATTGAAAAATATATCGTAGGTGGATTTGCGAGGCGATATATCTGGTTTCTTGTCGTCTCATCCAAAATCTCCGATGTTGTCATTTCACCATTATGACACATTAGAACCGTTATTTCCATCCATGGATCGCGCCGAATCAGGCCAACACCTCATGAAAGCGGCAGATGTCGATCAGTCTCGACTCTTCCAGCAAACCATATGCCATCACAGGGAAAGAAACTGGACTTTTTCAATTTCTTGGGGCTATTCTGCACATATATACGAGAGAATTATGCCTCGAAGTCATCTACAAAAACCCATCGAAACGTTTAAAAAGTGGATAGATACTCGACGTGGCCCTCCACATTATATGTTCAATACGAGGTTGCCCTCCAAAGGTCCATGTGAAGCCCCTCATGTTTTCTTCTTTGGAAACATAGAAAAGACACCAAGAAATGAGATCTTTACAAGCTATTTGCGTTCATCGCCACGTGGAATTCCAGCTTGTTCGTCGAGTGGAAACCATACTGCGGATTTCATCTCAAAAATTGAAGTCATTTCTCCGGCAACAAAACGCGTAGAGGTAAAAATTGAACTCAATATGCCATCTGATAGCTAGCCCATTAAATTTCAAACAAAAAGGTTGACAAAAATGAGTGAATTAATCCAAATTAATGTGTAATTTTTGCCTTTTCAGATCGATAGATGTGAATGCTGCGACATTGTTCGTGTGGATGGGGGGAAGGCAGAGGTCAAGTTTAGAGAGTGTATGATAGACGAGATCATAGCTTAAATGTAACACCATAATTATATTTGTGTAGTGATGTTTCAAAATGGCAAATTGGCAACATTTTTAGGTACAAAGTTGATAACTATGAATAACTTGTGACAATAGTGTATATATTCTTTTATTAATTGGTTTTTTATATCTACAAGTTTGATCTAAATAATTTTATATTTACAACTTTCTGATTTTTTATTCCAGAAACTGCAAGGAGCCCACAAAAAAGAACACAATATTGGTTGTCCATCTCCAAGCTTGCAGAATTTTTTGCCATTATCTTCTTCTGCCAATCTTAACGTTGGTTTTGACTGCGAAAAAAGTGTCATTTCTAGTTTGATATCTCAGCATGTCTGGTTATTTAATGCTTAGTTGGAGTTTTAATATAGTTATGAATGAATTTTGAAGTGACCATTAATTGTAACACGTTTTTCTTGGGCATAATTAATAGAATTAAGCGTTGAAAATCTTCAAATATCCACCAATGTAAATTAATTAATTTGTATGCAAATTAAATACACGTTTATGATTCCATATTTATTCTTGAGTTAATTACCCAAGTGCCACAATACTTTTGCAATACTATAAAATTAAAAAAATTGTCTTATTTTTGGTGAGGAAGACAAAGACTAAACTCAAAAGGTATCTTGTGGATGTCATGGCAACATCTATGCGTGCCAAAATCACGAGGAGGGCTTGGTCTCAAGAACCTATGAACCTATCTCTATTGGGAAAACATGCTTGGAAACTTATGACTGAACCTGATTCGTTGGTGACCAAAAGTTTAAAGGAATATTGTTACTTCTCCCGAACTACCTTTTGGAGGCAAAACTTGGTTATAATCCTAGTTACACATGGCGTGGTATTTTGGCTACTCAAAGTCTCCTAAAGCAAAGCTGAAGATTCAAAATAGGATATGGAAATAAAGTGAGAGTTTGGGAGGACTGTTGGTTACTTTATCATACTACTGGATTCATCACTTCAGACAGATTACCAGCTGATGACAGTTGTGTGATGGTCAATCAACTCATGAATATTAATACTAGACAGTGGGCATGGACATTCTTCAAGATTTGTTCAATGAAAGAGATAGGGAATTGATCTTGCAAATTCCGATTGCTCGACGGCCAATGATCAGCTAATTTGGCTCCATGATGCAAAGGGTTAGTATTTGGTTAGATCAGCATATTGTATCCAGAATTCACTTACTACTGGAAATTCCTCCAAAAGTCAAGAATTTAATTTGGCGAGCAGACACTGGAGTTCTTGCTACGGCTGATTTATAGAGATCGGAAGAGCACACGTCTGCAATTGCAGCAGGATGTCCTTTATGTCTGGACGAGGATGAATCAATTGCTCATTGTTTCTTTAATTGCCTTTTTCCTCATAAAGTTTGGTCCTACTCTCACATTGGATTTTTTCCCAATGATGCCAGTCTTTTTAAGGAGCGTTTCTCTTCTTTGTTGAGCAAATTGGAGCGGGAAGATAAGGATTTAGCAGCCATGATATGTTGGACCTTTGGACAAATCGAAACGAAACCGTGTGGAATGCAAAATCCTTTTTGGAGAGGAAGATTATTTCTTTTGCAAAATTAAAGATACAACAATGGTTGGAGGCACAAAAAAAACGCTCTCATATCATCAATTACAGCTAGACATAGAAGCTCGAAGACCAGCTTGGGAGAAACCAGCAAGTGGTGGTTTAAAGTTGAATGTGGATGCTGCTATCTTCGAAGGAATCAACAAAATGGGTTTCGGCTTGCTAATTAGGGATGAAAATGCTACTTTTATCCGAGCTAAAACAATACTTCTTCTTGGCATTTTTTATCCCAAAATTGCGGAGGCTATGGGGGTTCCAGAAGCACTTGTTTGGGTTAGAGAACTAGCTGTAAGCAATATGATAATGGAGATGGATGCCCAACTGGTGTACAACACTTTAAGATGTTCAAGTTCGGATTTTTCCCATTTTGGCCTTGTTATTGACGATTGTCTTCATATTGGTAGTAACATTAATAGTGTATCCTTCTCTTGTGTCCCTAGGTCGGCTAATCAAGCAGCCCATCATCTAGCTAGGGAGTCTCATATCTCGTCTAGTACTCTTGAGTGGATAGGAAATCCTCCGCCTTTGATTTATATGAATAATTATTTTCCGATACAAGCAATGAATAGTAATCATATAATATATAATAAAACATTTTTCAATTGGATTTAGATTCCCAATTACAATTTTTTAGCTTTTTTACTGACATCATCATAATGTTGGTTTTCAATTTGTTTTATTTCTATGTTTTAAAATTTAAACTTTTCTTATTTGGATATTCATCACGAGTTTTCAATAATTTATATTAGTTTATTAGTTTTTCATATTCCTTTTTTATTTTAGTTTTCTCATTTCTATTTTTTTAGTATTTATATATAATTATAAGTTTTTACAAATTTTTATTATCCGCTACAGATGTAAATTTGACGGCAATTAACTGTTCAATTTCCTATAAATTAGTATTTTTTAGAATTATTATTCCCATTACTGAATTATTCGAAAATAAGCGCATTATAAACTAATTGTCTGATATTATCTCTATTTATTTATTTATTTATTTATTTATTTATTATTTATGTTTGTTTGATTTTCAAAATTTCTTTCACAGAATCCTTGATAATATCGAAATCAAAATGTATTTCAGAATAATTTAGAAACCTATTTCAAATAACTTACATTACAGATGAAAACTTAATTCAGAATAACTTGGAGCAAATTAACTGATTTATTTATTCTTTTTTTTTGCAATAAAAATCTATTTATTTGCGTCACGCCAACAACTAAAGACACATAATGTAATTCTATTATAATAATATATAACTAAAATTGATTTTCTTGACATCTATGATCTAACTTGAAAATCTTCGTGACTATTTTTTTAATCTTTATTTCTATATCATTTATATTACAACGATTATGTTGTAGATAATGCAAATAATTTATTTTTTAGTCGTTTTTCTCCATAGATGTGAAGCTTTCAAAATATCGACTGAATTTATGTTGTTATTTCAGTTGATTTAATTATTATTATAACTATTTATTTTTTTTGTAATTTATGTAATGAATTTTTTTATATGAAACATTGAGAATCCCCCGTCCAACGTACAGATTGAATACTAATTGATCAATATTTTTATTTGACAAAGATAATAATGAATTGTAGCGAAAATTTTGTGAATAAAGGGACAAGAAATCCACAAGAAAAAAATGAACTATACAAAAAAGAAAAACTAACATCTTCATTGCGATTATCTGATATTATTTCTTTTTTAAGATGTCCTACATATATGGTTCTCTTTATATTAAAAAGTCTAACTTGAATTTCTTTACAAATATATCTCTATTTAACATTTTAATTATAACTATCAATTTTGAATTTTACTCATATAAAGGATACGTCGAGAGAGTACTTTCTTATGAGTATGAAAATTTTATCTGAACTTGTATCAAGTGAATATCGTTTCACTGATACATATTATTAGACTGTTAATTAATAATATTAAATAAGTTAAATGATTTAAAAGTGAAATATAGTAAAGCATTAATTGAGTACATAAACAGATAACTATTAATATAATATTAATAAAATATTAATTTTGTGAGTCAAATACTAAATTAAAATTGTATATTTATTATTTTGACTATGCAAATCTGATAATATGTATTTGTCTAATATTTTATTATTCATTATTATTGAACTTTTTTGAAAATTAATCTTTACGTACAATGTACGAGTGAGAGACTAAACATATAGTTGCAATATTTGATTGTGATATGATTATTTATAGCAATGGAAATAGGGAGGGTTAGCCATATTCTGGACCCACCCCATGAGTCTTGAAGTCACCCAGACTCGCCCCAAACCTACAAATTCATATAGTGGGTCAAGACAAGTTGGGTCGTAGGACGGGTTAGGACGCCACCATGACCCATAAAAAGACTGATGAATTTTTTTCTCATTTCAATTAATGTTATGTGCAACGTATTATTAATTGATGAACGTAGAATAAAACTAAATCATTATTTAGAATTTTAAAGTTCTCAACATTAACTGATGTAATAACTTGATTCTTTCAATTTGACAGAAAAATCCTTTCAAAAAAATAATATAATAAAAATAATGGGCCAAAGATTTCATGGTCGATTAGCCAAATTGTCATATCTAATAATTTCTACACATTTTTCTAAATAAATTTATTAAAAATGAGAAAAATGCCTGGTGGGTCACAGGCCTATGGTGTGGATCCAACCTGACTCGCACCTGCCCTGGACTCACGGCGGCGGGTCAAATAATGTTGCCTCATGCTCCTTTTTTTGCCTCGATTAGGAGTGACGAGTCAATCATATTAGAGGCATATCTCCACAAGTTTATAGATTGATTGGTCAAATTGTCATATCTGATTATTTGACTACTAATTATTACAAATTTATATATGTTGGATGTGTGAATTTGTACGACGAGTTTGGAGGAGACCATAATTATCAACTCAGACATTTTACTATGAATATTCCATGGTAAATTGTAATTCGCATATCAATTCATAATTTTATATAATAAAACTGATATATTGTATTTTATTTATAAAATAATTTACACACTCACACGTCAATTTTGATATAAATATATACTATAACTCTATCCGTACAACGCACATGTGAAAAAAATCTAGTAAGTATGTAATAATAATCTTTCTTCAAAAAAATAATAAGTATATATAATAATAATAATCTAATGAAAGCCAAATTATGGTCAATAGGTACAATAATACACCATTTTCTTAAGAGTATATATATTTTAAATGCAAAATAGATATACATTTACAGATTTCCGAATTTTTAGATAATTATGAATATACATTAATAAAAATGTTTGCCTCTCATTAACCTTTTTCCCCCTTGAAGAGCAATCTAGTTAACTATTGTTTAGACTTATATTTAAGATTTTTATTCTCAAAAAACAAGTAATTAATTATACCTGAAGTAAATGGTTTCTTGCCTTCTCATCCAAAATCTCCAAAATTGTCATTTCACCACTACCACGAGTAAAGCTTTTGTTTCCTTCCACAGATCATTAGGAGTCAACCTGCCACCTCATGAAGGAGGCCAACGTTGACCAATATCTTGACTGCAGCAGCAAAAGCATATTACAAGAGATCTATGTCTAGAAGTTATTAATTTACAAAAACTGATCGAAACGTCTACAACATGGTGGACAAGGTCCAAACCCTCCAAATCACATGTTCAAAACAAGGTTACCCTCCAATGATAATTGATATGATCCATGTGAAATCTCTCATGCTTTCTTCTTTGAATCCATAGAAAACACACCAAGAAATGAGATTTTAACAAGCTATTAACGGTGTGCATCCCCCCACGACATTAATATTATAAATTGAGACTTCTAAAGATTTTTATAAATGGATTAGTCTATTTGTACAGATGAATGTACATATACGTTTACAGAAAGGTTGTGAAATTATAATTTCACTCCATGTTGTGCACTAAATGAAAGAGAATTATGCGGGAATGTTCAAACACTTTCTAGAAGTTTTGTTACAAACCTTCTACCCCATGTGACACGCATAGATTTGAAATACACGTAGCGTGTATCAATGCATGCCACATAGGGTATGAGGTTTTGTAGTAAAACCTCCCGGAGGTGCTTGAACATTTTCATTGAATTATAACGAAAAATTATAATGAGATGAAGTGAATGGTGTAAAGTTAATAAAAGTTTGAAATATGTGATTATAAATGAGCAGTTGTCAAATCAGTGATAGGTGAGATTATATGTTCTCATAAAGAGAATCAAACACCACTAGACTTTTTGATTTTGCAAAAATCTACTTCAGATATTGTTTAAAAAAAATGTTCTGAAAAGCTTTTAATTAAAAGTTAAAAGTTCTCCAAATAAATAAATAAATAAAAGTTAAAAAGTTCATGTAAAAGAATTTTCTGAAATCAATAAAAGTCTTAGTTGAATATGTACACCATCTTAAATCAAATATTACACAACGAATACGTTATACGCTAAAGAAGTAAAGATAAAAACACATATGTGGGAACATGAAGGAAATTACTGGTAACCAAATATTTATATTATTATATATTGAACTTTTTATAAGCATTCTCCTCTAATAAATTTGAAAAATTATCATACTTGTTGAACAATAAGAAATTTGATTTCTAAAAATGAATAATTCGATCTTGAAGTTTATTCCAACTAGTGGGATGGGTGCGGATTATATATAATGGTGTGACGTACGACATTGTAATTATGTGAATAGCACAGAGATATATATAGATCAAATTTAAAGACGAAATCATAACTTAAGGGTCCGTTTGGAACCAATAAATCAATTAGTTTATAATATATTTTAAATTTCTAAGACACTTGTCAAATTCTACAATTGACATCTCACAGACTCATCACCTCAAATAACAACTTTTCACTTTTCAACAAAATTTAACCAACCAAATTAATTCAAATACCCCAAAAATTCAAAATTTAGGATATATTATAAATCAATTGATTTATAATTGGTTCCAAACGGACCCTTAATTATAATTTGTGGATGACTTTTGTATTGTTATCACCCTAAATATAACACAGAAGTTTGTTATTATTTTCTCTATTAATAATTATTTTTCTCTACTAAAAGCCAAAAAAAAAGTCTAGATCTTGTCTTGTAATAATAATAAGAACTCTTCTATTAGTATTTTCTCTAGTATATATTCTCTTCATTTTTTTCTTTAATTTATTCTAGGTTCTTTATATATGGTAAGAAATTAGTATACTGGACACAACCTCATTAAAGCACCTTGTTTTTTCTTTTTGAAGGGGTTAAAGCACATTTTTATATATGACTGATGGAATCAGAATGAGATTAATTAACTAAATTGGGAAATTAATTACCCACTATATATCCATTTTTTTTAACATGTGCGTGTGTGTATATATATAGACACACATACATACATCTTTAAATAGATAAGCTCTAGAGTTTGTTTCACCTTCAACCTGTTTACTGTTTTTCCACTCATATATCTCTCTCTCTCTCTCTTTCTTTCTCTCTCTCTCTCTCTCTCTCTCTCTCTCTCTCTCACACACACACACACACAGAGTTATGAACATTCATGTATACTTTAAATGAAAAAGAGTAATTAAAATTGATTAATTAAGTTGTAATCTCCATTTTTATTATGTGCAGGGTGGCTGCAGCTTTTCAATCAATTTTGTTTAGAAAACCATATATTAATAAGATTTCTTGAATCTTTCCTTGTAAGATCCTTGTAACATCCTCTGATATTATGGTTTTGCCATATTTGTTTTTGACCACTTGATTCTTGTTCTTATTAATAATCTCTTCCTGCAGAATTCCATACTTCCAAAATGCTTTCTTCTGATAATTTTTCTGTTAGTAGCCTATGCAAAACCCTTATAATCATAGGTCTTCTGCTCTATTCGATCTACATTTCGATTTTCGTTCAGTATCGGGAATGCCCAACATCTGATCTCTTTTCTCTTATGCAAAAACGGGCTCTTCCACCAAATGATTCTTCAGTCGAAAATTCAATGGATTCTCCAACTAATGTCAGCCACATTGTTTTTGGACTTCTTGGTTCAGTTAAAACATGGAATCATAGAAAGGCATACCTCGAATCATGGTGGAGACCAAACGTGACACGTGGATACGTATATTTGGAAGAAGCTCCGACCGGAGATCTCCTCCCGTGGCCGAAGAGCTCTCCTCCTTATAAGATCTCAGAGAACCTTACAAAATTTGTCCAAGAAACTGGGGGGATTTACCTCATGAATAAAATGGTACATGGGATTTTGGAGGTTTTTAGAGAGGAACATGGAAATCTTAGATGGTTGATTATGGGAGATGACGATACGTTATTTTTCATCGATAACATTGTTGATGTTCTTGCAAAGTTGGATCACAACAAGTACTACTACATCGGAAATCCATCTGAGTATATCTGGTCCAATGTTTGGTACTCATTTAACCAAGCTTTTGGGGGAGGTGGATTCATTTTGAGTTACTCTTTGGCAAAAGCACTGTCAAATGACATGAGATCGGAAGATTGTCTAAGGAGATATGCACAACTCAATGGTCCCAAGAATTCTGCTGATATGATCACCATGGCATGTATTAACGATTTCGGGGTCGACTTGACGATTCACCCTGGAATGCATCAGGTACGTAATGTTGACTTAATTTTACAGCTAAAACCTTCAGATAAGATTGTTATTATGAGAGACTAATTCTTGAAAATTATGTGCGTGTGTCACGTTTTTGATGAAATATTAAATTGCTCGACATGCCTCCTCTAACAAACTTCAATTAAGGTACCTAAACATATGACATTGTTAAGTGAGATATCTAAAAGTTAATGCAATTGACTAAGTATAAGAGAAGCTCTATAATTACTAAATATATTTATTTACGTTCATAAATTACCTAATTGACAGGTTAAGGTTTTATACGGTAAGTTACTGTAATATAATTGTCTTTAACTCGAGTATTGCAGATTGACTTGCGTGGTGACATAAACGGTTTCTTGTCATCTCATCCAAAATCTCCAATCCTATCTTTTCACCACTGTGATGTGTTAGAACCCTTTTTTCCTTCCATGGATCGTCATGAATCAGTCCGTCACCTAATGAAGGCGGGAAGCGTCGACCAGTCTCGACTGGTGCAGCAAACCGTATGCCATCACAGGGAAAGAAACTGGACTCTTTCGATTTCTTGGGGCTATTCAGCACATTTATATGAGAGGATTATGCCTAGGAGTTATTTACAAAAACCCATTGAGATCGGAAGAGCACACATTTACAATATGGTCATGGAGCCCCCACTCTCCATATTTTATGTTTAATACGAGGTTGCCGTCCAAGGATCCATGCGAAGCACCTCACATTTTCTTCTTTAAAGACATAGAAAAGACACCAAGAAATGAGGTTTTTACAAGCTATAGTCGTCAATGGCCACGTGGGATTCCGGCGTGTTCATCAAGCGGAAACCATAGTGCAGATTTCATCTCTAGAATTGAAGTCATTTCTCCGGCAACTAAACGTACAGAGGTAACTCCGAAGAAACTCAAATCTTGTTCATTGTACAAATAGATCGTCTAATTCTTGTTCTATGTGATTTCTATCTCAGATCAATAAGTGCGAATGCTGTGACATTGTTCGTGTGCATGGAGCGACTGCTAAGGTCAAATTTAGAGAGTGTATGATGAACGAGGTCATAGCTTAATATAAAATGATATAAGATCAATATTTTGTTGGTAGCACTGAAACTTGGATTCATTATATAAATTGGGTACATATATATTAGCAACTTTTCTACAGAAACAATGCAGTCTCCGACTCTCCGTTATATATAGTGATTACACGGTCTCCGACTTTCTGTTATAGAGATTACCTGGTTATAAAAATATAAGAAACCACATGTGGTTTTATGAAACCACATGTAATTTCTTACCTTTTTACAATTTCAGTCTCCATAGTAGTTTGGTTTCGGTAGAACGTTAAAAAACATGTATTTGACATGAGAGATTTAAGGAATTATATGGTGCTGGTCTTTGTTGATCTTTTCGGAAACATATTTTATAACGCAATGTATGCAGATATATGTTATTGGCCAACTGAGAAAATTTCTAGTACTCCAACAAAGTTTCCATAAAATAAAGAAAATTCAATAACCCCCATTTACCATTAACATTAGATGTACTTTTTTTTGGGGGGGGGTGGGGTGGGGGGAGAGATGGCGGGGTACATACATTTTGGGAACCCCATTAATCCATTTACTATGGAAACTGAATATCTCCAACAAAAGAAAATTTAGATGTTTCATCATTATTAACCCCAACACCAATCCTTGCAAGTGTCTGAAAATCCTACGTGGCTCTATAATCAGCAGTAAAAAACTTCTATAAGATGTCCAGTGATGGGAATACCGAAGTGAATTAAGTGTACTTCGTACCTCTCAGAATCAAACAGAAGCTCCAACTTGTGGTTCTACATGATCATGAGCCTTTTGAATTCCTATCCAACGAGCATAATCGACCCACCTGCGAAAAGTTAACCGAGCTTATATGAAATCATGCAATAAGGTAATAAGAACATAGTAAACCGTAGAAGCTTGAAGGGAAAAAGCAAAGAATCTCACAGTAATGAACCCAAGAATGTGTTGCCAGTTCGGACTGCAAAGCAAATTGCACTCAAATATAACTTGTGTTGATGCAGCAAAGGCTCTAAAATCCTTTGTTCAATCACACCAGCCAAAACCTGGTACCTGTTGACGATAGAAAATATCAGCTATTGATCAGAAAATTTCCAAGACCGCTTCAAATTCCTTGTGTTTTTTTTTTTTTTTTTGCTAAAACATGTGTGAGTACAGGACTAAGTATCAGATTTGCCAGAAATGCCTACCCTGCCTCTTGTAATAAAACAGTTAACCATAAGCAGAGTTTGCACACTGCTCAGATTGAAGCATAAGATTTGAATGATGCAGAATAAGCAGAAAATATAAAGCCATTACTAGAGGCTTAATTATAGGAAAATGAGTCTGCAAAAGAGTAATGTTTGCTTGATATGCATACCGAAGATTGCTGGACACTGCCATATATACACCATAGGCAACACTTGTTGATAGTACAGGAACACTCTCCACCTCTTCACCAGCAGAGTGGTCAACAGCCTTTCGAGCACTAATTAATGCATTTGTCACCACCGTGCCAACCTAAACATGGAAGGATGAACGTCATATTCCTCACATATATTGACTCCATAGTTTATTTTCTTTCAGATGACAATGAAAGATTAATTTATGAGTGCCCAAAAATGCCAAAAATATGAACAAGCAGCCTTGCTGACCGAGTCTTTAATTATGCAGCTAGAAAAGTGGTATTTTTCTTTTTCCGCTCATATTTAGTTATGATTACAAGAGTATACACTTGACTTTCCATAATCAGTAAAAATGAGAAAAGGGGGCCCCAAAAAAAAGGATCTTCTATTTGCTATACTCTTCAACGCGTGCGCACACACAAAAAGCATGACTTCAATGCAACATTTACTTCCTTTCTCAATGTTTTTGGTTCTTACAAAGAAACATGTTATATTATCTTTATGTTATAACGGAAATGAAACGAGTGGAAATTAGTGGTAGAGAAGCCAATAGTAATTGTGGGTTTCATGAAACATGTGATACAAAAGTGGTTTAATGTTTTTCCTTTTTCGCTTTGACATAGAAACAGGAAACTAACTCTTTTTACAATTTGTTAGATTCCTCACTGTTAATCTGACTTACCAAGCAGTTGCAGTAACAAAATGAAATATTAGATTACCAGGGATGACATGGTGCCCACAGCAAATGAAATATTAGATTACCAGGGATGACGTGGTGCCCACAGCAAACAGCTTTGCTCCATTCCGCTGCAAAAGATTCATGTCGATATTAAATTTGTATTCAATCTTTATTTATGGAAGTTTCAAACTCAAGCTAGCTGAGATATTCTTACCACTATTGCACCTATTCTCTGTAACAATGAATATGAGGTTCCACGCAAAGCAACCTACAAAGAGATTTGCAATGAGATCCCATCCTTCAGTTGATACTTCACATATCACTATGATGTAATCATGTAAGAGAAGTAAACTAAGTGATAGGGAAAATAGTTACCTGAAATGCATTATCTGGGCAGCTGTGAAAGAACTTCGCAAGGCGTCCAGCATTGACTGCAATAGGTGGTCGCAGAGAAACAGTAGGAGCAGGAAGGTAGACGAGCATAAAATCTGCAACTATGGCCATCACCTGAGAAGAAGACAATCTAAATATAAAAACATAAATCAAAATGCAAGCAAATGGTTTATTGGAATAAATGGATCAGATTTTTCGGGTTCATTACTTACCCCCTTGCATATTCTTTCATTTTAAAGGGAAAAAAAAATAAAACTTGACGAAAAACCAGAAAAGTTACATTCAAACTGACCCCTCTAAATATCCAAACCTTTAAAGTTCAAGAAAATTGACAACAGAAAATTATTGCCTCTTTTAATTTAAAATGTGAATGTACAACCATGAGAAAAAGACAGGCGAAGCGTAATCAATCCTAATCAATCCAACTGGCCAATCACCAGGAAATTAGTCTCATCCATCTGAAAATTTTTCAACTCATTCGGCAACGGGAGGGAGTGTACATAAAGCAAGTCGATCTTTGGACCAATATGACATACTATACAATATAACCAACTTTGAGTTTAAAAAAAATAATAATAATAACAAGGCAAGACAAAATAAAGTATAATTTAATGAAAAGAAGATATATCTTACCACATCAGCAAAAACAATTTCCAGCTCATTGAAAAAGTTTTCCTTCCTGCGCGAATATTCTGCAGCAGTCTGGGGAAAATGATAAATTGATTAGTAATTGACTAAGGAAGCCAAAACAAAAGGCAGGGGTTCGCAGGGGAACCAAGAAAAATATGAGCAGCACATACTAATGGAGAAGTTTAATACTTTCAATTTGTAGGTTTATCACAATAGCCCAAATTTGATATGAAAACATTCTTCTGATAGAAAAATTAGCCTAATTTTCTGTTTCCTCAAGAGGAGATAAGAGGTTAAAAAAAAGTTAGAAATCGTCATCTAGCACCGTGCAGTTTCAGTACAAAGTTGAAGTGTTGGTCAGTGACCATGAGTTTATACAAGGCAGCAGATTAAATGTCCCCAAGGAAAACTTGTACCATGCTCATCTAGCTCCGAATCTGTAAAGCACACTAAGCAGTTCAAGTATACAGAGACCAAGAAACAAGTAAACACACACGTGAAACATAAGCGCCTATTAAGAATACTTGCCACATTGATTCACCAAGCAAGATTTTTGCACCTCACCAAACCTTTTAAACGCATCACCTTTTGTGTTATATCAAGTCTTTAATATCTACTTCCCTTGTCTGTCAAAACAAAGACATCGGTAGCTGCTGATCATTTGAATGAAAGCTCGGGCCGTCAAGCAGTGGAGGGCTGAAAGCCCTTTTTTTGCACTTACTACCAAATCAGTTAAAAAGGCATAACTTTTTGCATTATATCAAACCTTTAAAATCTAGCAGACTACTTCTCTTGTCTGTCACCTGAGGACGGTAAATTTTTTTTTACCAAAAGAAAATGGTAACTGCGGATCATTTGATTGAACGCTTGAGCCATCATGCAGCGAAGGTCCTCTTTTAACACTTATAGGAACCACTTCAGTCTAGCAGACATTTTTATCAGAAACAATAGTAAATCACACTTACTAAACAACAAACATAACTAAAAGATAAATAATCTGTTATCAATTACCGGTGGAAAATACAAAACATGGCTGAAAGAACAATCTTTGAGCAAATAAGAATTGTATTGAAGAATTTAAATACATTTGCTTAAAATTCAATTACCTTGGTGAAGACTCCAACGCCACATTCAATAAAGACTTTAGCCAAGAAGAGATCATCGGCAAGTAATCGCTCCTTGAACCCGGCGAAATTCATTAGCCAAGAAAGAAAACCAGACTTTTCAAGTTCAAGATATCTCAACAAAATCGATCCCGGGATTCTTCCATCCTCTACTGCTGCTTTCAAGATCCTTGGGCAAGCTCTCAAGACTCCTACTGGCCTCAGCCAACGTCATTAAAGCCTCTTCTTTGTTGTTCTTCTTGTTCTGATCATCACCACTCCCATCATTGCCACCTCCGCCGCCACCTCCGCTGCCTCCTCCGCCACAGCCGTTCTCATTTCCTCCGCCGCCACCCCCATTGGCGAGGTTGTAGTCAATATTGCTAATGGAAGAGGTAGTGTTAGCATTGGTAGAAAAGGCTAAAACCAAACTGCGGCTTTCGATGTGGGTTAAGAAAAGTGAAAGGTGGGTGGTTTTTGTTGGGGTGGGGGACAGGGTTACATACGGCGATGAGAAGCAATAGGAGTTATAGTAACAGAGAGACCGCGGCGGCGTCGGGGAGAGGTTGAGGGTTGTCGAGACGGCCATTGCGGCGGCGGAGTAGTGGTGACAGTAGGAGGCGGTTTAACGTCCCTCTCCCACCAAAGCTATTTAATGGTGGCGCGACAGGGCGGTTGCATCTCTGTCAATTAGTAGTAGTTGTTTTTACCGCCTACATTCGGCCATGACCCAAAAATTTCACTACTTTTTCGTTTTGTTTTTTTTTTTTTTTTTTTCTTTTCTTTGCCCCCGTTTTTTGAAGGAAAATTTCACTAGTTTCATATGAACGGGATGAAAGAAAATTATTTGCAAAAGAAGGAGATGATTTGTGAATGCTCGAATGGAGATGGATAGACAAACATTTATTATTATTATTATTATTATTATTATTATGGTAAAGAGTGCAAGCCTTTTGAACTATCAACTTTTAATTGTTGGTGTTTCAGAATACATAATGTGACCGAAGGCTTGTTCAAGTGGTAAAGACACTCTTTATCAGTATGATCTGAGTTCAAGTCATCATTCCAGCCAATTTTCTAAGGAAACGGTGTGAAAGAAGCTCAAAATTGTAAACTTTTTAATATAGAGTTTCATATATTTTCTCACCAATGGACATTAGTCACTCACGAATTATAATGGATTCAATTAAGCAATTAATAGGCTCCTAACATAGATCTCACTAGTCCAAAATGATCGAGTTAACCGATCTTATTTACACAGCACATTAATGGTAAGATTAACAAGATTGGTGGATCTCGTGTCAACCCACTTGATTGGTTTTATCATTTGTTTTATCAAGTAGATATTCATATCTACCAGAGAATAATAAGAGGATTATTCGAAATGATTTTTTACAAGTAGTGTTTTAAAAAGCTTACATAGGCTGCTTATATTCAACGTTTAGACTTCACACTTCGTGATGTCTTATGTTTTATCACACATATATTGATCACGCTTTTATAGCACAATAGTACACTTAGCGACGCCTATACTCAATATTTGACTTTGATGATTTTTCATGGTTTACGTGTTTTAAAACCTTGTTTATGAGAAACACTTTAACATGACATAGATGTAGAAGTTTGTCTCAAGCTGAGTCTTGTATGTCAAGACTTCCAATGTTCTCGTTTAAGAAATTACTATCAAGAGGTATATTGTTATTGTGCTCATAAATAAATAAACGCGACTTTGAAAACTCCGCCAATAAAGGCCCGTCGCGAAATATGGTGATGAGTATCGACGTTTTGGTCGTTTTGTGCAAAAGTCACGAATCCTTGTTGATTCAATTTATTTGAAATGTGGTCCGAAAGATACCTCTCTGTTGCATCTCGATCCAGTTACTTTTAGGGGAAAAAAGAGAAGAAAAGAAAAGATAGTTTTTTTTCTAAAATTCTAAGTCTTGGACTTTTGTTTGTTTTACTACAAATGTTGATCATTGTCTCTTTATCATGAAAGTGGATGTCTACTAGTTAAGAGCTTTTCTATAGAGTGAAAAGAAAACATAAAAGTTCAAACTTCTTTTGTGACTTTTACAAAAATTTTAATGTTTAGAATAACTTTCATTAAATACATGGATTATTCTTAAAGCAAACGACCTGTGCATTTTCCAATTTCTACATATTCATTTGTTCATCTTGATGAAATATGAATTATGAAAGTCTGTTACAAAAACTAGAGGTGGGGAGTCACTTGCCAGATTCTTAAAGCCTGTTTCCACGTCAAGATACCACAATACTACCTATTACTGAGTCTCAATCCAAAACACGTAGAGGGTCCATCATCTCTCACCCGTTGCTATGGCCCACGTGTAAAACCAACAATGATTTCATGAAACCATTAATCGTTTCATATGAAATAGTAGGGTGTCTTGATCAAAATTGACCTGTTATTGGTAAACTATATAATGTTGCTGTAGTTTTATATATGCATCTCAAAGCATAAGGATGCAAATGCAAACTCCATAATTGTGGGTAGTTGGAAGGCTGGTTGGTTCATAGGATTCAACTTCCCAAAACTTTGGGGTTTTTGTCTGCTTTGGTCAAAACCAACTATTTCGTAATCAGTATTTAATTAGAGATTGTTGTACCCAATTTTGTCATCATCTTTTGTAGTGCTTTCTATTGGTTTTTGCACTTTGGACTCCTCAACCGAATAGGCCCCCCCCCCCCCCCCGCCAAAGGGGCATAGTTGTCAGGAATAGCGGAGACGAGATCTCTAAATGTCTTACAATAATAATCGAGATCACCTGCAGCATATCAAACATCATATTCTTCCATTCTCCTACAGGCTACAAGAAGGCGGCTATTGAACAACTCAGCTTCAAGAAGACTCTAGTCTGGGATAGGCTACTAGAAACCTTTCTGGTCTGACATTGTTCGTTGAAAGTACTAAAGAAGAGTTGCAGAAAGAGGAAGCAGGAGTGGTGCGGCGTTTATATCAGTTACAAGTTGACCAAAAAATACAATTTTTATTGCAACGAGTGACCATTAGTCTGGATGAAACCGTAAATATGGAAAATGGGGTAGATATGATTTAGCTCGGTCGAGCTTTCTATAGAATTTTTGTTGAATCGGGTAGCCAACGAGCTGCTTGATGATTATTTTTCTTTCCAACTTCAACTTGTGATTTGCCTTTTCTTTGAAGGGGGAATGGGCGAGCATCTCCATTCCAATTGCCATCTTGTCTCGTCTCCAGCATGGCTGGTATGAGTTTCATTGATCTACAAAGAAAAATGTGAAACAAGAAATCGACTCTATTAATTCACGTTGGATATTCAGATTCTAGGGAAGAATTGGCTTAGTTTGCAAACTTTTATTCTGTAAGGCCTTAACCTATGATCTCTCTTGGGCTGATGGGCTTTACAACAGAAAATAATGGGCTATAAAGTCAGATCCATCTGATGGATGAGAAAGAGAAACAAGTAAAACACACTTTAATTTCTAATCATGTTTTCCAACCAGTCAATTGAAACAATAACACACTAACAGACTAAACATGGAACAATAGAAAGGACTATGTGGCAATACAACAATGGGAAATGATATAAAATCAAACATATGATGTTATAAATGGTGTCGGACACGTACGTAATGTGTATCAAGACATGTCATATTAATTCTAGTTACCAATATGGCCCTCTGTCAATTAATGTGGCATGTTTAATTGCGCACCAACCAAACGTTTGGCACTATTTATAAAGATAGACATCTAATTTTATAACATTTCTTGTAGAACGACCATTTTTCTTTCCACTAGTTTTTGTACCCTTGCATTGCACAGCCAAATTTTATTAAAACAGACAGCAAAATGTGTGTTAAATATTAAATGAATAACTATTAATATAGTAGCAATACAAATTACAAAATATTTTTCTATACATTTTATTTACAAATTCTGGAAACCCTCTTTATAAACAATATTTATCATTTCATTAGTAGGCTTTCCCTCGTTATCATATAAGTATTTTAAGACCGGCCCGATTTGTAACTCTAGATATTACCACATAGAATTGACCATAAGTAAACGCTGATTTTTTAAGAAATAGTATGACATGGGATAGAGACTGGCCCTGATTCATGTTGATTATCATCGCATATAAAACATTGATTGTCATCGCATATGAAACAACCAACAGGAACTGCTTTTTTTGAAACTTAAACAACGACATTACATCTGACAGACTCGATGACATACTTGAAATAAAAACTTCATCTCTAACATTGCTTCCGGATAATATTTTGGATCGGAAGAGCACACGTCATATTCTAATCTTGTAATAAGCAATCTTGTTCTATTATATAATCCAGCTACAGGGTCAATGTTCCTCATCAACATAATATGGATGCCAACTTTCAGTGTCAACTCATGGTTAGGCATACCTGAGCATTTGATTCCATTTAAAAACTCATTATAATGAATATCTTCAAATAAACTTTTACTTCTTTCCGTCCGACATAAACTATTCGAACTCAAATAGGTCCTTCATTGAGACTGATTTAGCTCACCATGTGATCATTTATGATTTTCACCACATCAAGCGTTGGCCAAGTATAGCTCTCCCTTATAAATATGGCACGTTGATAAAGCTATTTGAGAACGAAAGATATGTACTTTCAACAAATGCTCATACAAGATCATCTGAATCATCAATAGAAAGATCATTCAGCACCTGTATTTGTGCACATCCACCTGCATTTGTGTACCATCCACGTATTGTTCACTCCCAATGTAAGAAAACGTTAAGTAGATTCTCTTTCCATGCAAAGAAGGGTTCGTAACTTCGTATCACTGTGTAATAGTACATCAGCTAACCCACAATAAAGATCACATCTCAAATCCTATCGGTGGTTACGTACATACATAAGACGGGCTCTTTCAACCATAGTATAAGCATCAACTAAAAACTGTTGAAATAATCTCCTAAAGAACAAAATATTCGAAGATTCTGTATCTCATTTCTATAGTCGATATGCAAAATATTCTTTCCAAGATACATATTTCCAACCAGCAGACGAGAAAGTATTTGCATTAGTCCGCACAATGTTAATCTATATATCCACCCTAACCGAATAAAAAGAGCAACAGATATTTTAAACTCAAGTACAAATGATGACACTCATTGATTTGTTGAAATCCTTCAAACTTTCAACAATAATGTCTCCATCGCCATGAATGGTTTCAAAATCACCAACAATAAAAAATACTATATCATTTTTTTGTAGCAAGTTGTAGCAAATTGTAGCACTGACCATTTTCCTACCGATCTCGAACCAGTCAGAGCCGAACATTATCACTGTTTTGTTCACGTATTGTCTCACACACCATCCTAAATTTTTTTCACCAACTTATTGTGCTAGTCGAACATATTTTTCAAAATAGATACAATATCCTCATGCTATGTACTTCCATCATCAGATTTGCCAATAGTCCCAAGCCGATTTGTAATTTGGTGTTCAATATCATATACATATAATTGAGGGAATTGGGTGGTTTTAATTTTACCATGTTAAGAAAAGGGAAATTTCAAATTCCGGAATCACTTCTCAGTTTCTTAATATAAAGATATGTACAGGAAATTTGAAAAAACAAAATATCAGGCAACTAAAGGAAAACGTGTTGTAGGGAAAAAATAATAAAAAACAATTTTTTTTAAGCAAAAACCAGGTATTTAATATTAGACATGTAGTGGGAAAATACGGAAATAAAATATTTAATAGACAGTTACTGCTTGATGTGTAGTGGGTGAAAAAAAAAGAAAATAGAAAAGAGGATTTTGAAATCTTTTTGGGTGGGAAATTGATTCTGAAATCTCAGTTCCCTTTCTATATATAAAGAAAACATTTTTTTTCACAAAATCTAAGTCAAATATATTTATAATATAGATAACTATTATACAGCAGATAAAAATATAATGCTATAACAATAGATAGAGCAGCAATTTATTTTAATAACAAAGAGGAAAGTAACAGCAATTTTATTTTGCCTATAAGCATGCATGTTATTATGCATGTGTACATATGTATCAAACATCTAAACTACAAGCATCTCACACTTGTAACCTAGATGTGTGCCACGTGTTGCGCGCTTGCATAATAACATGCATGCGTGGACAAAATAAAATTTTTAGGAAAATAGTGGCTTATCTTTCAGACGTGATTATTCCACAGATCCCACTACAAATTCCAAGCAAGATCATAGATTGTATTTATTGTGGTCTTTTTTTTGCAATCTGGCCTGTTGAAAGGTTTTCTTTTCTCTTTTTCCCTTCCCTTTTCGACAAGTAAATAATACATTTCACAAAGTTGTCACGTTTTAGATCTAAGTTGTTTGAGTATTGATATATTATTTTGTTATTTCTGACTCTAAGCCATGGTTGAATGGCTTTAGAAATTATAAAATTTGTATAAATATTATGTTAAATGTCTAACATAAAGTTAAAAATTTATTGTTGGGATAAACATGGGAAATCTATTTTTTTCAAAGCCAATAAGTCAAACACTATCTTATTATTTGTTGAAGATAACAACATTCTACAATTCGGAACAGGAAAAAAGGAGCATAAAGGTGCGTTTGGTGACTTGTCGCCCTTGGAATTTTTTTTAATGATTTAATACTACATCTTACTCTTTATATTGTTTATTACTTCCTGAATAATTTTCCTTGAAAACATAATTAACAAAACTATATAACTTATTAAAAAAAATAGAATTTGGCGTACATTTGTCACCTAACCTAAGGTCGGTTGGGCTTAAATATATTCTCATATATTTAAGTTAAGAAGGCATTTGAGAAGAAAAAGACCAAAATTTAAAAAATAAAAAATGCAAAGTATGCAGTTTGTGAGACGTTAATAAAAGTATTATAGGTATAAATAATAGAATAAGCACATAGATCTATTCAGGGGTAAAAAAGAGGACTACAAAAAAAGTTACAAATTACACTTAGCTTTCCACTTATAAATCCTTCCTCTAACTCATTTGGAATAATTATTGACAATTACTTCTTTCAATTTAAAGACTATAGTGAAATACATGGTGGGTGGTTACATAAAATAAAAGACAACTAAACATAAATAAGTTGCAAAAAACTTATTGTAGTTATCATTTTGTGGGGGAAAAAGGGGCAAAAAAACTGTCAAAGAAAAAAAAGAAAAGAAATAAAATCCAGTGTAAATTATGATCATCGTAGATTTATAGTCCATGCTAAAAAATAATGATATATTTACACTGCCTAATAGCTTAACCATTCAAAAATAGCAAAGTGTGAAGTTTTTAATTATCAAATAAATGTATTATTAAGTCATTTATTCTAGAAACTTGAATTACAAAAAGCATTAGAAAAAAATAGAAGGCAGACATGTAGAAGATATGTTGTAGAGGAAAACGCCAAAAAAAATAAAAATAAAAAAGGGAAGTTACATATAGTTATATGTAGTGGATAAAAATGAAGTTATATACTTGTTTAGTGGGCAAAAAAAAGAAAATAAAAAGGAGGATTTCAGAATTTTTTGGATAGGAAAAAGATTCTGGAATCCCAATTCCCTTTCTATATATAGAGATAGAGAAGAGATTTTCTGTTAGCTTGTTGGAATTTTTTGGTCAATTAAATATACTATGATAATCCAATATAAATATGCTAATTATATTCACATCATGTCTTCTTTATTAAATACACCGCATGTTAATTCTATTGAGGTCCCTAATTATAATTTTGATTTTTTTGTAACATTTATGTTCCTAGTTATTTTTCTTTACGTTTTTCTTATCGACTTTCCATCAGCAAGCAATATATTTCTTGTCCTTAAAACCTTTTTCATCTAAAAATCCCATCAAGTTGATAGATTAAAATTGTGGAAAAAAAATGTATATATGTGTACTTTTCAAATTCAAATTATTAGTTTGTCATTTATTTACAATATTTAACAACTATCTTAGTAAAAACTTAAGAGAGGACAGTCATTAGAAACAAAATGTGTTAATCAATTGAAAATTAAGAAGAAAATTGTGAGAAAAAAAGTTGGGGATTGAAATATAAAAATAAGTAAAGATGAAACATGTGTTGAATAAAATTAAAATATGGTGTTGTTACAAAAAATTGTAGTGTTAGATCAAAATTTTTAATATACCATCATAACTACATGGCAATACATAAGTGATTAATTTGCCTTTTCAAAAAAAAAAAAAAGGAAAAAGTAATTAAAATTTGAAAAAAGGTGAGATCATGAGGATAGCGGTATATTAATGTACCATCATGATGGTATATAAAATCTTTTCATATTAAGTTCCACTTGATATTTTTCCCTTTGATATAAGTATGTATATCTCTTGATTATTTTTTACCCTAACAAAATGTACAGACAAAACATATTGAAAAAATGACTAACTAATGATGGTATATAAAATCTTTTCATATTAAGTTCCACTTGATATTTTTCCCTTTGATATAAGTATGTATATCTCTTGATTATTTTTTTCCCCTAACAAAATGTACAGACAAAACATATTGAAAAAATGACTAACTAATTGATACCAAAATGGCAAAATCTATGGTGCAAAATCGCAAATTAGACCAATACGTAATTGTTAATTTCATTCTTGGGGGACATATGTCATAAAAATATCAATTCAATATCGTGTTTTAAGAAATTGATGGACCACTCAACCAAAAAATGAATACGTAAAAAAATTCCTCTATCGAAAGTCAGGCATGCTTACGTAAGAGGTGGTGTGCGCACTCCCGTGTGATAGGGTGTGCTCAATATCGTACAATGTATAGCAGCCCTTCAAGTCAAATGAATAGAAGTATAAAGTGTTTGGCCATTCATAGATTATTTTATTGAATTATAATATATTACATGATATTATTTTATTGGTTATTTTTTATAAAAAAATCAAATATTAAAAAAATAAAACTAGTAAAATGACACCGTGTGACATGTTATCATACATATTATAATCTCATGAATTGTCAAGCACATTAGTAGCCTAACAAATAATGATGACATGTGAAAAGCACATTTATATTTAAAACTAGAACCTTTTTTTTAATTTATATTTAAAACTACTTAGTCAAATGAATAAAAGTAGCCTAACAAATAACGATGACATGTGAAAAACACATTTATATTTAAAACTAGTGAAGGGACGTACCTAGCACGTATCTATATTGTTAAACCACGGTTGGTCAATGCCGTGAGAAGGGTTTGACCGGATAACCCCACAACCACATGCATCGTGCTGTCTGGATCGATTGCAAAGAGTTTGACCACCCAATAGGCGACCTTTTCTAGAGGCTTCAGAAAGTGAAGAATAGCAGCGAGATTCAATGGAGCTTTGCCGGAACAATCTGGGCAAGAATGAAGAAGCCACACAGATACAAAGGGCTCGAATGACGCAATCAACAATTTTTAGTCATTTTTAGTCTAGATAAAACGATGTCGCTTCGAAATGGGAAAATTGGAAAAAAAAAAAAAAAAACCCCATGACGAAAAGAATGAACAGTGACTTTCAAAATGGCTCTTTTAATATACTAGTGACCGTATTTATAATATTTTATTTTTTTAAACATGAACTACTTTTTAATTTTGTTGTTCTTGGATGCAAAATAAATATATTCGTAATAATTAAGATATACTTTTCTTAACAAATATAGTTGAAAGGAATACTATCGAAAGACTTAACATGCATTCCCTCAACAATTAGCTCTCGTTTAATTTCTCATATTTACACTCTTAATATATGTAAATTCAAGAAAATCGTGATGCAAGACGGTTTCTGTTTGACCTGCCAACTAAGAAAAATATATAAATATGCGAAACAACACTTCTAAACACAGGAAATGGCATTCCCTTTGCCATAGTTAAAACAAGCATATTTGGAAAACAATTAACACAAATACACAGAAAGACCCAAGTTGTGGTCATTTGGTAAGATATAAAGAAAATTTAAACTAAATTTAGACCTACATGTCACTCACTCATACAAGCACTCTGGTTCTATTTAATCCGGAAATTAGCTTCTGTGCCTATGAAATTGTAAAGCCTCCCAAAAATGTTTAAAAGTAGCTCCCCACCCCAAAAAAAAAAAAAAAAAAGAGAATAAAGACAACAGAGTCTAAAAGTTTTAGCCTGCCACATAATTTATTGGAGATGCCATAAAAAGACGACAGCAGCGTCCACTAGAGTAAACATTGACTAAGGAATTCACGAGGTCAAGGACAAAGTGTCAGATTTCAGTAGTGTTGCATGTCAAAAATGGAATGCGCCTGTCATTGTCAAGGCTTAGGAATGACCCGAGACATTATTAATATATGATTAATATAGCACCTTAATCGAAAAAAATACATCATTAATCCAACCAAATGTCAAGACTTCAGAGAACCACAATTTCACAACAGAAAAACAAAATTAACCACAAAGCAAAGGCTCTACACATGATAAAGGCGGAAGGATGCTCCTGGCTATTTATTGAATGTGAGCCACTTGACTTCAAGTCAGACTTTTTCAAGCTTCAATGAGATGCATACCTTTGTTCTTGAGTTTTTCAGCAACTTACCAACTATTTGCTCTTTATATAAGGTTAAGTTGAACACATTATATTAGAAGAGAATGAGATATGCTGTAATCATTTTTTTGTTTTTACTGTTTCAAAAGAAGCAATGACATAAAAAGATACATAAAAGCAACTGGAAGCGATAATTAACCAATTTCACTTACTGGTAAAGAGAAAAAAAAAAAAGGAAACAGTAATTTTGTTACAAAATTGATTCTAAAATGGCTTAGCTATCCCAAGTGACCAAAAAATATCTTTACAATTTGCTCCTTAGAGAACTTTATTTTTTTTTTTTTTGTAAGGGTCATAGCTGTCCAAAACTTGAATTGTTTTATGCCCTTCTTCTACAAACTGATTTTCATTATGCGTTGGTTCATTATGCTTTGCCAATGCAAATAAATGGTATGTATGGTTATAAGCATGATTTTCTTAGGTGTTGTTCCTATAATGTTATTTATTTGAGTCACGCTATTTGGGCATACAAGACACAAAAACTGTGACAAAAGGGGTTAAAGTTACTTCATTAACCTTACACAATTCAAGTGGATCTGAAGCCATTTCAAGGGTGATAAGGTAATTTAAACATCTTTTTGTTATAGTTTTTGTTGACACGTGGGTGTTCAAATAGATTAATTCTATTTATTTATGCCCCTCACAAAATTTTGTCTGTACGGCATTCTTGAAACTTGAATAAGGTGCATACCTCATGAGCATAGGCTTTATACATAGAGCCATTTTTTTATTGGGTACAAAGAGCTTACTTGACAAAACTTAAAATGGCTAAAAAGCTAGTCGAAGTCAATAATTATATGTATCTTCTCATTCTACCAGTGAAATAACCACCACTCTCTAAAGATCACCAAACAAGGGCTCATGTCTTATCATCGCGTTGAAAAATTCTAATGAAAACAAGTCTTACAAACCAGAGCCAAAGGCATATTTCTGGCGCAACGAAACTAATCCTATTATATTTCTTTAGCAATTAATTGCTGTATTTTACTTCAACTCTTCAAGGTTCAATCCTCATTATATTAGGTTATTAATAAAGATGCGGTCTTCAATATTATTTAGAAATGCCGTCAATTCAGGTTGAAGGTGAACCGAACTGAAGTTCACAATCAAATTCAAATTGATTTCTTCCCCATTAGACTTGAAGAGTGCGCATCTAATTCATCACATTCATTCATGTAACAAATTGAAACATGGTTTTAATCCAACCAAAAAGAGTGCAAAAAAATACAACCGAAATTAATTAGAGTTAAGTTTAAAAATTTGAACAGAGAAGGCTCCAAACATAAATGACATATCAAATCCATAAACTATTGCAAAATGTAATTAATAGGTAAACAGTAATCAAAATTTCAAAATTCATGAATATTAGTCTATAGTTGAAAAATTCTTCTAAAATGGGAAAGCTTTTGGCAGGAAGGGGGCAAAAAGGCTTGTTGTGCAAATGGAAAAATTGGGAGAATTAGGAGGAGATTTGATTGGATCCTCAATATCTCCTTCTTTGCCCGAACCTTGATTGCGTAGATTCTACGTCCTACGGCAACAAGAAGTTGCAAAGTAATTGAATACAGGCTCTCCGCTCTCCAAAGAAGTGAGATAAATAGAAAACAAAGTGCTGGGGGGACATAACTAGAACTGAAAAAGGAAAAGAGAAATGAAGACCTACCTAAAAGGAAAACCAGCCATCTTTAAAGACTAACGATGCCGGCGATGCCTCATTGTTACTGCTGGGATTGGGGGGTACAGCAGTGGAAGGGGAGGGTGGACGCTGAAGATCCGGGCTTTGGAACAAGTACCATGACGTTATAGTGCTCGAATTGCCAAAAAAAATGGAAAGAAGGTCCAAAACGACGTTGTATCAGACCATGAGAATGAACAGTGTATTCAAAACTGGCACTTTTATTATGTAGTGGATAATAGATTTATCTAGTTGAATACACATGTGAAATTGTGAACAAAAACTATAACAAAAAAAGAGTCTGAATTACTCTTTTACCTTTAAAATGACTTTAGACTCCCCTCCCCCTGAATTGTGTAGAGTTAATAAGATAATTTAAATCCTCTTTCGTTATAATTTTTATCTATCTATACAAGTGAGACTCCTAAATTTATATATATGGCCGAAGAGTTAATAATAATAGTTAAATAACCGAGGCATGTAACAATAATCTATATATATATATATATATATATAACAAGAGTTTGTCTTGCTCAATTTAATTGTCAGGCATAATTAGAAATAATTTTACAGCTTATTGTCTGGCTTCCTTAAAAAAATTTGCTGACATCATTATTTCAGTATTATCAGTGTTCTAAAAAGCGCCGCCTAAGCGCGAAGCGCTACCTCCACACTTCACTTATGGGGAAAGAGGTGAAAAATGCGGTCAATGGTTTTCCTAGACCGCCTAGGCGTGGCGGTCAACGAAAACTGTTGACCGCTATTTTTTTTTTCAATGTTGGCAACTTAATCACATTTGGCCATTTCATAGCTAATAGTCTAAATAACAACGTTGGGGCTTTTTTTATTTTGAGTCATTTAATAACTAAAAGTCTAAAACCCAATAACATTAGGCCCATTAGACATTGTCATTAGACCCAATAACAGTAGGAATCATCCATATTTTGCCTTTTCAAAAGTACTAAATTGTATAATATCTCTTAAAATTATAATGTAGATATAATATTTATGTTTTTAGATGTGTTTTTCAATTTAGTATACATTATTTTAAACATTTAACAGCTTTAGATTGATTAAAAATAAAAAAATCGAAAAACGCTTTTTAACACTTAAGTGCCACCTAGGCACGCTTAAACTTGAAAAGTTTGAAACTTCGAGTCAACATTTTTCTGCGCTTCACGCTTTTTAGAACACTGATTATTATACATTTCATTTTAATTATTTAATTTAATATTTTTATTTTGGGACTATACCTACATATTAAATTAAATAATTAAAATGAAATGTATAATAATCAGTGTTCTAAAAAGCGTGAAGC
>CAVNYN010270317.1:0-10197 GCA_963692815.1 Nyctanthes arbor-tristis
CTCAACTTTTCATAGAAAATGACGATTATACTCTTTAGCCTGTTAATTTTAAAAACAAAATATTTAAAAATATTAAGAATAATAAAAAATTAAAAAAACAGAACACCCCACCCCACGCCACTTCTCCCCTGTTTGGCTGCTTGAAAAGCTTGCCTGCAAGTTTACAAAATGTTATTTTCAAAGTTATTTTTATTTGTTGAATACAAGAGAAAAGTTACTTCAACCTGTTTTCAGACAATTTACTTTACTAATCTTCGTAAATCGTGCTAGATGGATAGAAATTTAGAAAAGCAACTTCAATTTCCAGTGGTGCCTTGGGTTCGGAAAGTTAATATTAGGTAAAGCGGATATCAGCAGTATTGACCTTACTGGAGATTAAGCTGACATACAAATGCAACTAAAGTTTCGATAAATGATTTGTGTCTAACGTTAAAAGGACAACTGGACGAGCTCTTATGTGCAATATTCTCAAGTTCTTTATGTAGAATGCGCAATCCTTTGGCTGATAACATTTGTTGAGATTACTAAGCCTATTACACAATATTCTTGCAAATACATAGACCCAACAATCTTGAAAACAACTCAAAGCTTGCTCCAACTCTCTCTTTGTATGGTGTTTGCTGAGATCAGATATAGGACCACACACGAAGCACCGGAATCATGGCATCGTCTCCTTGGGGAATGGCAACTAGAGGGCTCACCAGAGTTGCAAGAATCTCGCCGGAAATCGTCCCAACTCACTGCCTCTCTCCCTCTCTTTCTTGTAAGCCAAAACCCCAAGAAACTAAAGACACCACATTGTCTTTAAAATGGGCAAAGGAGGTAACGGTAATATCAAAGTGGGCCTAAGCTTCCGAATAAGCCCAATAGTAGATTTAAGTGAGCCACACTCACATCCATGTATTTTGGGATTTATGTTCTCAAAATGCATCCAAGTTTTCAAACCAACCAATCATTCACTAAACTCGAGAACGTTCAGGGTCTCCAAAACTTTCGGTCAGAATTTTCTCCCAGGAACAGTAGTGGCCAATAGAAAGTAAAGACGTCCACGCAAAATCTTGTGCTGGTGATTTCGATGGTCCATGAAATTCCACCACAAAAATAAAATAAAATAAAAGATAAAAAAAGGAAGGATTAATAAAATATTTCGTAGAGAAAAGAGACAGAAAGGAGCAGTTATCAGGCGATTCAAACGCAGTACAACAAAGAAACAGTTCTCGTTCACTCTGAAGTAAGAATTATTGGAATATCTAGACATTTGTGTGAAACTACCTTCAACATCATTTTGAAAAAACTGGAATTGGAAATAATCCTTTCCAAGACACACATGGCTCTGAATTACCTTAAAAATTGGCAAGTAGAACCAATCAAATCATCTGATAAACAAATGGCTATTGTCTCACGGGGGCGTATATAATAGGGCTTAGAATTAATTAAAAAAATAAAAATAAAAATAAAAGAAACAGGAAAGGGAAAAACTTAGGCGTATGTTTCGAATTCCAATACCTTCATGATGCCAACAATGGTGCCGCTGTACTCCGGGAAGTTCTGAACTGCCGTGACAACATTAGCCGTATTGAAAAATGTCTGAGAATGAGCAGCAAGGAACATCAGAAGGCACATCACGGGAACACCCGGCTTCGGAATCGCCGCGATAACGGCAAGCCAAATGAAGGAGTACCCAATAAAGGATTGGATTGCACCAGCAGCGTGGACGACCCAGGGCCCACGAAAACACGATCCGGGAATGCTTCGGAGATCGGTGGCGGTGGCGGCATAGAGGACTCCGGAAAGAGTTCCGGCGTTGGCGCCGATGTCTTTGAAAACGGAGACCAAGTCAAGAGTGGATTGGTCGTAATTTTGGCTTGATTTTAGAAGCGGGGAATATATACCGAAAGCGTACGAAGCACCGCAACTGCACTGAATCCAAATGCTTGCAACTGCAGCAATCCATCGACTGCTCTCCATTAATGACTGAAGAAAATTTCTTCTTTACGAAAAAGGACGGTGTCTATTGGAGGGAACAGCACATCGATCCTTCTACTGGTAGTAGTTGTCCGATGAGGAAAATTTTCGGGTTATTTATGCAAAAGGCTCTTGAGTTTATGATTGTTGCGCAAAAGGTTCGTTAATATTTTTATTTTTATGTTAACACACTTCTAACCTTTATTATTCTTAACTTCACAAAAGACCCTTTCAGTCAAATTTCAGTAATTTTTGTTACTAGATTGCTAAATGTTATATATATATATATATATATTAATATTTACATATTAAATGGCTAATGAGTATACCTTTAAATTATTTTTTCTCTAATCACACAATACACATGTATAAAATGGTAAAATTATCTTACTTTGTAAAAAATTTTGTGAAGACTTCCTTATAAATAATATTTTTATTATTAAAAAAAGAACTGGATTCATAAATCTATGGCTTTGTTTGGTAACCATTTATAAATGAATGGATTTATAAATGGATTTAAATTTCAAATTTTGTATAGGTGTCGAGATTTAATTGTGCCATGTGGAGGGAATGATTAAAATGATGTAAGAGTTCAAGTCAAATCAAATATATAATTAAATATAGTGTTACCATGTGTTTAAAAGTTAAAATTTAATATTGGTTGATAAATTTGAAGCATTTATAAACGGTTACCAAACACAGTGTATATATGAATTGTTTCAAGTGTAGCAAATACTACTAAATTTTTATTTCAACAGTGGGTACCTAGATATCTCTAACAACATACATAAGAAATGAATTCCCCAATTTCACTGTTCTTATGAATAGTGTCTTTACGAAAATGCCCTCACTTTTTGTCTACAAATTTCCTATTTTACCCTTTCTATCATCTTATGCTTTAATTGCAGATGGGCCTTAAACTTCTGCTTTCTGATGCTCAGTTTTGTGACATACGACCTGTTCCAGCTGCAAGGACTTCTCGGAGGAAAAGAGTTGGTGTCTGTACCAGCGTTCAATCGACCGGCCGATGAAATGGTACACATAATTCGTGCCTTCATGTGTCTAACTCGCTTCAGCAGGTAATGTCTTCGACCGACTGTTTGCTTTGTCTTTTTTCTGCTATTTCAAGTGATAGGTAACAAATTAGGTTAGGATTACACTGATAGATGAATTTTTTGATAATCTACTTACATTGATTTATGTAAGACAACTCAGAATTAGTTGCAGTATGGCTTGGGGTTTTTGAAATTTGATGCACACAACTTGTTTGATACTTTGTTTAAATGGCAGTAATTCTCAATGTGAGTTGTTTTTCTTGTGTAAAATGGCTTTTTCTTTTGTTGGTGGGGAGAGGAAATCATAAATATGAGAATTTATTAGCAAGACGTTGCTTAATAAAATACATATAATTGTGCATATTGATACCATACGTCTTACTTGTTTTTGGTGAGATTCAAACATCACGGGATTAGTAAAATGGTTTCGAATGGTTTAAAAATAGCAAATCACTGTTAATTCGGCATTAAGATTTGAATCAAACATAATCGCTATATGTATGTTTGATCCATAATCACTGTTTTTGTTTTTAATTTTATTTATTTAATTCTTTATGTATAATAATAATTTACTAAAGAAAGCGTACTGAAGGTTTGTGTTCCTTTGCTTGGTGATTTGCTTTTCTTTCTCCATTCCATTTTTTTTTTTTTGGGTCTTACTTACCAATACATATTCACCAAGTCAGAGTTAGATCTAATTTTCCATTTTTTTTAAAACTAAAAATAATACTTCTTATATTGAGAATTATATTTTTTTTTCTGCTTACCATAAATTATACCAATATACATCTTACAAATGGATGATATAGTTGATTCAAAAAATTCTGGGAGATGTACATTATATTGACGGATTGTATACTAATGTTACATAAAGATTGACCAGCCTTTTTCTTCCATGTCCATATTCCTTCTTTTCTTACGGTTAAGCATCTTGACAGCATCATCCGTAGTTGTATGTGTGTATTCTTTTTATGTCTTTGATTACTTTTAATTAAGCAAAATCGGGTTCAAAGAACGGGGGTTTTTGGAATGTGATGCACACAAGTTGTTTGATAATTTGTTTAAATGGTAGTACCTAGAAAATGATAATTTGTTCAAGAACCTGCAGTGACATAAGAGTTTGTTTAGCATAGCTTTTTTGATAATTTTGTAATGCAGCTTACAAAAAGAAGGATTTTGGGACTGGAATTCAACATTATACCAAGGCCATTGAACTAGATGACGAGGATATTTCTTGCCTCACTAATCATGCTGCTATGTACTTCGAGATAGGGAATGTGAGTTTCGCACTCATTCAATCGTTATTTTGGTCTTTGATGGAATGTCCTATTAATTTATAATTTAATTGGATATTTTGACTATACGGTATACACCACTTTTCTTTGAGTTGCTGTTATAGGTTTAAGGAAAACTGAAATGATTAATTGCTTGTAGAGTTCTGTTATTGCAAATATTATTATGGTTACAGTTCATTAATCTTACACACTTGATGTGTTTTAGTTGATACTTTTATGAAGTAGGTTTGCTTAGTTGATTAGTTAGATTGGTAGGATTATGGCTGGACAATAGAAATGTGCTGGTAAGAGTTTTCTAACTGGTAAGAGTTTTCTAACTCTCATTCATTTCACTGTCTTTGAGCTCAAATTTGGTTATAGTTTTTAGCTTATAATAATTAGGGTGTTTCTAATAACTTCTAAGGATTAGTTTTCCTCTCAGCATGAATTTGTTGGTTTTCAATTACATGGTTTTGTGTTCAGTCTTTTTTTGGTGCGAAAATGCTTTCATCTTTGAGGCCTGACATTATGAGATACCTGTGCTGTCTAACTTTTGCAATGATATAAATCTGCGACTTCACATGTCAACTTCAGTTGCTTTATCACGTGTTATTCAGTTTGAATGTTTGTGTGAGCGTATCTGATCTTGAACTGCATAATTGATTGATTCATATCTGTTGTACAGATGGTTTATTTATAATTGTTTAATATGCAAAATTTGTGCGCCCTGTTTTGCTGTGCTTCTTGATGTATTTTCTGCTTCCAGTGATCTTTGCTTATGTGAAAATGACTTTTATGGGAAATATATAGTTGAAATCTAAGTTTGATGCTTAAACAAAAGGAGAGAGTAGTTCAGATTTTGACAATCACAGAAGTATTCCGTCTCCATATATTGCTTGTAGTAAAAAAAAAAAAAAAAAAAAACAATGTCATCTGAACATGATGATTAGATCTACACAGAATAATTTCAGATATGTGGAGAGCTGGGTAATTTTTTAGGTTAACTCTATGGCGAATAGTGGTGCTAACCAATGTGACATTAAATGTATATCATATGCATAAATTAGTGGCCCATTTAACTCAAATTATCATCCATTATTACATAGTATCATGTTGAGTATTTAGTTGTTTTACTTTACATTGCTCATTTGTAGGTTTAAATGTTAAATCTCTAGTGGTTTGCTTTAAGATTCAGTGTACAGATGTGCCTCTCTCTTACTATATAGAAAAGTTGGTAAGTTGCCCTGACTCCAGAAGTAGAAAGAGAGATATTTTCCTGATAGTTTGGTGTTTGGTGTGTTTTTGGCATTGTAGAATTGCATGATTATATACTCACTATGCATAATATTTTGATTTATAGAATGGTGCAATGTTTACGTGTCAATTGCACGAGCAATTATTCAGGCTGATTTTTATGTCAATTTCACTTAAAAAAGTTTTGTATCATCTGGGCTTCTTTTTTATGGGGATTTTATAAAATTGATGTTAATAAGTGGGAATTCTCTTATTAGGGATTTATAAGAAGGCGGAGACATTTATTGAACACTATCCAAAGATGTCGAAATTCTCCATCTCAAAAGGATGGAAGCTCGTCCAGATCATCTAATGCCGCAGGGAAAGCCACACTAGATGGGAAAATGTTGAGTTGAAGAAAAGAGTAAAAATTGATGATGTGAGTTGTCGGAATGCAGCACCAGGAAAACAATACATTTCAACATATATTGTCTTTTTTTGGCTTGAATGACGTTTACTTTCCCAGCTATTTTTGAGCATATAAGATATCTAGCTCTTGGATTTCTTAACTCATTTTGTTTTATTGCACGCATATTGTAGCAAAAAGTGAAATGGACCATGTGTGAATCACGTGCTCCGCTAGTTTATATAAAGGTCTTTTTTCGTCAATCTTAGATTCACTTTTTTTTATTCACTATATTATAGATTCACTATAATGTGCCCGACAAATGGAGAGTAGACCCCAGAATAGTTGTGGCGCACATTTATTCCGTGGGAGCGGGGCATTCCCGCAATGAGTAGGGCAACAAATCCCGTATTTTTCTTACAAGTTTACCGCCTTGTGTTTGTGCATATAAGTATTCCACAGTCTTGGCGACCTTTTGCAAATTCATTTTACTGAGTTTTAGTGAGGGGAGTTGAATGTTGCAAATTTATGTAATTCATAGTTTTTCATTAAATATGTGGATGTAATTAGTTTAACTAATTTTTATTTAAAAATAAAATTGATTTACAAACATAAAATTAATTAATGGTTCAAATTCCCTAGCCGCACACTAAAAAAAAGTTTATTTCTAATGGTTGGTCTAACAAAAACATGATAGCCTTCTTTTTTCCTTTTTTTTATTTCCAATTTAAGGTAATTAAGGTATCAAAAATTTTATTTCTTTATTTTTAATAAAACAATATAACACACGACGTAGACAACATTTGTACGCTATTGGTACTATAGCAGCATAAGAATGATTACTAAAACCTGAGGTGCGGAACACTAATCAATCCACCATCCACCACCAAGTCGTGGCTGGTAACAAATGCAGAGTCATTAGAAACGAGGAATTGCACGGCATCTGCTATATGATTGACAGTCAACTTTACGCCTTTCAAGGAGGTGAATGGCCCGAATACACTTTCAACGACTTCACTCGAAGTCAAGCCTGTATCTATTGTAAGTGCTGAAGCAATAGCCGAAGGTGATACGCTATTAACCCGGATTCCATACATGCCAAGTTGTTGACTAGCAGTTCGGACTAGACCTAATACGGCGTTTTTGGACACGATGTAGTCCGTCATGTTTGATGCTCCTCTCCAGTTGTTGACCACCGCACTCGCAGTGCAAACGATGTTCCCTTTCACACCTTTCTCTACCATCACACGAGCAGCGTGCTTGACACAAATAGCCATACCCCGCACATTGACCTTAAATAACAGATCAAAATGCGAGAAATCAAGATCGAGGAGCTTTTGAGTTGACTTACTTGCAATACCAGCATTGCTGAACATAACATCAAGTTGTCCATATTTTTTAACTGTCCAATCAATCATGTCCTTTACTTGTTCTTCATCGCTAACATCACAATGGACATAGCTTGACCTCTCGGAACCGATAGATTCCACTATCTCTTGGCCTTTCTCATCTTGTACGTCGACAATCACAACTCGTGCACCGTTTTCAGCAAAAACACGAGCAGTGGCTTCACCGATGCTGCCCGCGCCACCAGTGACGATTGCCACTTTGCCTTGTAGTGTCTTCAAGGGCAGAACAGATTCAAGACGTGCCATAACCTGATGAAATTTATTAAATCGAAAATCAAGAGACTTGGATTAAGTTTTAAAATGGAAGTTGCAGTGCCCCTTTGCATTCGCTGACGATTTATATAGACCTTGGTTTTCTCTTGTTTTCTGTCCTCATGACCTACCTTCATTTTTGACCGACGTGTGCTCTTCCGATCTATTATTTTGGCTTTGAAATTTGAGTGCTGTTAAGGAATTCTATAAATTATTATTGTTACAATAATTCAATCAATGAATTTCGACGTGATATAAAATTCAACCCTACACGATAGCTTTTTCTGACTATTAGTGGGAGCCATGGAAAGTCAATGTTCAAAATACAAACAAATTACCACCTAATTTGATCCTTCTAGGAGATCCCCATTCATTTTGTTAAATAATTAGTCGATCATGATAATTTAATGTCATTATTGTTGGGGGATTTTACCAGATACACTGTGTGTTTATGGTGTATTTACAATTTGCATACCGTGTTTTAAGAAATTACAATTTACACCTTACATTTTATTTGACATTAACAAAACACACCTATTTTAAAATCACATCTCATATATTATTTCATTACTCTTCAAAATATATTAAATTAACAATTCTTTTGTCAATTTTTTTTTCTTTCCCACATTTTTTTTGCAATCTTTTTAAAATTCCGACAGTCATTTTCAGTAGCAAAAGAAATAATCTTGTTACTTGTTCTAACCACTATTGTCAGGAATGATGGGAAAAAAAATAAGAGTTTCCCTAAAAAAGAAAAATGATGCAAATATTATCATTTTGGTCATGTTAGAAATATAGGTAGAATGATGTTAGGCTGGTAGAGAAAAATTTTATTTTTATTATTTTTACTATTTTTAAAAACTATTTTGTTTTTAAAAAGTAAAGACAAAAATGTCACAAATGATTTAATGGGTGTATTTATGAAATATTGGAAACTTACGGTGTTGAAGAAAAATATTAGGGATCTAACTGATAGAAAGTATAAAGGTTTAGACCATTTATGAAAATAACCACATGGGACCCGCCAAGATGATGGAAAAACCACTTGTTTACTAATTGGCTTTCAATAATTCTATTAGGACGATATTCTTATATGATATTTTTAAATGACATTATTTCGTGACATCTTAATTACCCAACCTAACTATTGAAATGATAGGTTGTTCAAAAATTAAAACCCCAAAAGTTCTCTCTCTTCCCAATCCCCACGTGTCTTTCTTATCCCCATAATTTCTCTCTCCAAACTATCTTCTTCTTCTTCTTCTTCTTCTTCTTCTTCTTCTTCTCTTCTTATCTTACCCTCTATTTTGCTTGCCAAATTACTAAGCCCAGTTTCGACATGTTTCCGTAGAAATCTTTTGAACCATAAATTGCAGAACACAAAGAAAGCAACAAGAAGAAGAGAGGAAGGAGTCACCGGGTCTTTGTCGATGAGGAGCAAGATGATTTCCCATAGTCAAGAACAAGACTCAAGAACAAAATGGTGTGCCATGCCTGGCATCTTCTTCAGCCAGAATTGGCGAGGCGTCTCAAGGCAACGATTTTGTACCACCTTCTCGTCTTCATAAACAAGACCAATGCAACTAATGATCCAAAAAGACTAACGCCAGCCAATATGAAAAATGATAACATGAAACAATGTTTCCCACGGCACAAATTCTCTTCTCCCGATGCTTCTCTGTTGTACATATAACCAATCAGTCGAACTGAAAATATGTAAGACCCAATCGGGCTAGCTGCCCCAATTGTGTTAAATATAGTACCCATATGCAGGACGCCAAATATCTCAGACGTGATCGTGGGGATCAATGACCATTGCGAACCATAACAAACACCAATTATGACCGAATCCAAATACAAATTTCCCGGAAAACCCAAGGCGATGATTACATGGCCTAGTGCCATGGTTGCTAGTGTGAGTGTACTAAACAACGGTCTCGCCCAACCTCTGCTATGCAAGAAAATATCGGACACATATCCGGGCCCAAATCGCCCAAGAAAATTCCATATGCTCCATAGAGAAACCAATGTACTTCTCTCCACGGATGTGTAACCAAGTGATTCTCCTATTTGGCTGATATTGTTTATGGTGGCCATGCCCGTACCCAACCCACAAAGCATTGCCACAAACAACAACCAGAAGTTTGTCGTTCGCATGCCTTGAAAAAGATTCAATTCTTCAACGCACAAAGTATCCTTAGGATTAGACATTTTCCAACTAGTATCAATTGAAACCTCGTCACAGTCTTTCGTCATTAAACAAGTGTTTAATGAGTTAATGATGAATTCTGTCTTCCTCCTTGTGTGCTTTAATCGCTATCTTAATTGGCGAAGAGAGTAGAACGAGTTGGACTAGTAATGTCAGAATGTATGCCCATGGCGACAAAGTAACGGTATTTCTCAAGATGATTAAGAACATGAGGTAGGCGGCCACCATGACGCAAATCAAGGAAGAAACCATTCAAATATTTCTTTTCCTTCTTATCTCTAGTAGGTACTTGATGAACTCTCACTACAAACATAAGAAGAAGAGAGACAATAGTTGGTAAAACAGCCATCATCAACAAGAATGTGCTTGGCTTCCCTGGGAATAGTGTCTGGTA